>PVHX01017112.1:0-17172 GCA_004024805.1 Geosciurus inauris | reverse complement strand
AAATCTTTAGGGTATAGGCCAAGGAGTGGGATAGCTGGGTCAAATGGTGGTTCCATTCCAGGTTTTTTAAGAAATCTCCAAACTGCTTTCCAGATTGGTTGCACCAATTTGCAGTCCCACCAGCAATGTTTGAGTGTACCTTTTTCACCGCATCCTCGCCAGCACTTATTGTTGCTGGTATTTTTTTTTTTTAATATTTTTTAGTTGTAGATAGACACAGTATCTTTATTTATTTTTATGTGGTGCTGAGGATCGAACCCAGTGCCTCACGCATGCCAGGCAAGCGCTCTGCCACTGAGCCACAATCCCAGCCCCTGTTGCTGGTATTTTGGATAGCTGCCATTCTGACTAGTGTGAGATGATATCTGAGCGTAGTTTTGATTTGCATTTCTCTAATAGCTAGAGATGGTGAACATTTCTTCATATATATTTATTGATTGAAGAATGAAATCGAAGAAGATCTTAGAAGATGGAAAGACCTCTCATGTTCCTGGATAGGAAGAATCAATATAATTAAAATGGCCATACTACCTAAAGCGTTATACAGATTCAATGCAATCCCAATTAAGATTCCAAAGTCCTTTCTTATTGAATTAGAAAAGGCAATCATGAAATTCATTTGGAAAAATAAGAGACCCAGAATAGCCAAAGCTATCCTGAGCAAGAAGAGTGAAGCGGGAGGCATCACAATACCAGACCTTAAACTTTACTAAAAGCAATAGTAACAAAAACGGCATGGTCCTGGCACCAAAATAGACATGTAGACCAATGGTACAGAATAGAAGACACAGAGAGTAATGCACATAAATATAACTATCTCATACTAGACAAAGGTGCCAAAAACATTCATTGGAGAAAAGATAGCCTCTTCAACAAATGGTGCTGGGAAAACTGGAAAGCCATTTGCAGCAAAATGAAACTTAATCCCTATCTGTCACCATGCACAAAACTCAACTCAAAGTGGATCAAAGATTCAGGAATTAGACCAGAGACCCTGCGTCTAATTGAGGAGAAAGTAGGCCCAAATCTCCATCACGTTGGATTAGGCCCCGAATTCCTTAACAAGACTCTTATAGCACAAGAAATAAAAGCAAGAATCAATAAATGAGATGGACTTAAACTAAAAAGCTTCTTCTCAGCAAAAGAAACTATCAATGAGGTGAACAGAGAGCCTACATTCTGGGAGCAAAGTTTTGCCACACGCACATCAGATAGAGCACTGATCTCCAGGATATATAAAGAACTCAAAAAACTTAACACCAAAAAAACAAACAACCCAATCAATAAATGGGCTAAGGAGCTGAATAGAAACATCTCAGAAGAAGATACACAATCAATAAATATATTAATTTTTCTTTATGGCTGAGTAAAACTCCATTGTGCATGTATACCACATTTTCTTTATCCATTCTTCTATTGACAGGCATCTGGGCTGGTTTCATAACTTGGCTATTGTGAATTGTGCTGTTATAAACATTGATGTGGCTGTATCACTATAGTATGCTGATTTTAGATCTTGTGGATATGTAGGAAGGAGTGGTATAGCTGGGTCATATGGTAGTTCCATTCCTAGTTTTTTTTTTTTTTTTTTTTAGGAATCTCCATACTATTTTCCAGAGTGGTTGTAATAGTTTGCAGTCCCACCAACAATATATAAATAAATATACCGTTTCCCCTACATCCTCACCAGCATTTGTTATTGTTTGTATTCTTGATAATTGCTATTCTGATTGGAGTGAGATGAAATCTCAATGTTCTTTTGATTTGCATTTCTCTGATTGCTAGAGATATTGAACATTTTTTCATATATTTTTTGGCCATTTGTTTTTTTTCTTTTGAGAAGTATATGTTTAGTTCTTTTTCCCATTTAGTAGCTGCCTTATTTTTTTGTTTAGTGTTAAGCTTTTGAAGTTCTTTTAATATTCTGGATATTATTCCCCTGTCTGAGGAGTTGATGACAAAGATCTCCACCCATTCTGAATTGTTTCTTTTGCTGTGCAGAAGCTTTTTAATTTGATCCTATCCCACTTACTGATTCTGAGTTTTATTTCTGACACTTTAGAAGTCTTGTTAAAGAAGTCAGTGTCAGTGCCAATAGTTGAAGTGTTGGGCCTACATGTTCTTCTAGCAGTTGCAGAGTTGTCTGGACTAATTCCCGGGTCTTTGATCCACCTTGAGTTGAGTTTTGTGCAGAGGGAGAGATAGAGGTCAAGTTTCATTCTTCTACTTATGAATATTCAGTTTTCCTACACCATTTGATAAAAAGTCTATCTTTTCTCCAATGTATGTTTTCAGTACCTTTGTTAAGTATCAGATATCTTTATCAATATGGATTTGTCTTTGTGTCTTCTTTTCGATGTCTTGGCCATGTCTGTTTTGGTGTTAATACCATGCTGTTTTTGTTAATGTAGCTCTGTAGTATAATTTGACGTCCAGTATTATGATGCCTACAGCATTGCTCTTCTAAGGATTGCTTTGGCTATTCTGGGCCTTTTATTCTTCCAAATGAATTTTAGGACTATTTTTCCTAGTTCTGTGAAGAATGCCATTGGTATTTTGAATCTGTATATTGCTTTTAGTAGCATGGTCATTTTGATATTAATTCTACATATCCAAGAACATAGGTTTTTCCATCTTCTAAGCTCTTTCAATTTCTTTCTTCAGTGTTCTGTAGTTTTCATTGTAGAGGTTTTTCTTCACCTCCATGGTTAGATTTATCCCCAAATATCTATATTTATATATATCTATATCTGTATTTATATCTATATATCTACCTATCTATCATCTATCTATATATTTGAGGTTATTGAGAATAGGATAGTCACCATTTTAGTCATAAGTCACAAATGTTCCTAACTTGGCACCATTGTTTATCCAGTTTCTATATTCTAAAGTGTCCTTTTATATTTGTCCTGTCAGACTAATCTAGTGAATACCTTTCATTTATTTGGCAATGTGAGTGAATAATAATAATAATACAATTTTTGATGTTAGAGATTATTATCTTGAGCCAAAGATATTACCCAGCTATACTGCAGAGCCAGTCGCTTTGTGTACCACAAGAGAAATGTCATCAAATCTTTTGGGGTTTCAGAGGTGGGAGGGAGCACATGATTGGAGGAATTAAGAAATGCTTTCTAAGGTCTCCTTCATAAACTAGGAGAGGGGTTGAGGGAGTAGCTTTGTGGTAGAGCATGTGCTTAGCATGCATGAGGCTCTGAGTTTAATCCCCAGCATCAAAATTAAAAAAAAAAAAAAAGTACACACACACACATGCACACATACACTCCTCACTACATATATGGAGAAATTTGAAATTACCCTGAGAGATAATGAGACTGGGCCATGGTAGGATTGGGAGACATTTCATTATGAAGAACAGCATAAAGCGGGCATGGAAGAAGGAGTGAAGAGTAATATCTGAGGTATAACAAGGAGGTTGGCTAGACCATGGTTCTATGTAAGGGAAAGATAAGAATTGAGGGATATATTGGAACCAGAGCATGGAGAGACTTGAATGTTGGCTTATGATTTTGCTTCCAATTAGAGGAGTCAGTGAAAATTGAACAACCTTTTAGAAGTCTTTGAACCATTCTTGATTTAAGATGAAGTTTCTCTTTCTTAAACACCTGTAAGGTATATATGTCATTTAATTAAACATCTATATGCCATGCACAATTCCAGTCATAGAATAGAGAATCAGGAATAGAGAGGATAAATAAAGCAACTGTGGCATTTGGTTTTGTACTGTATGGCCGCCTTTTCCCTAATAGATGATGGAGCAACATCAATTTGTACTTATACCTCCTTCCACTCTCATATTAAGCACAGTGCTTTGTATGGGATAGGTGCTCAGAAAATACTCATAGATACTTACAGCCATAAAGGACCGTGGAGTCTAACCTCTTTGTAAAGAAAAGAAGACTGAGGCTCTGGGACGCTAGGGAATGTGCCAAGGTTGCATAGCAGTTGGCAGCAGAGTTGGGCAAGGAACCAGCCCACTTAGCTGTCTGAGGACTCCACATTTTTATTAAGTAGGTCACTTAAACTGCAGTGGGACTCTGGTGCAGCAGGATTGAAAAGGAAAAGGCAGAAAGAATGATTATGGTATTAAAAGCTGACCTAATTAAGATAAAAGGAAACTCGAAGGATTATGTGATCTCAAAGTTTCCATCAACCAGAACATCTTTTGTTTGTCACCTTTGTAACCTAATTTCTCTTTCTTCTTCCTTGAGATGATTTATTTACTTAATATATTTCTGGTGGCAATAAAGGCTTTGATTAGTGAAATATATTGAATATTGGGTCCATATTGAACCATTTGAGAAATGCAAGGATTTAGCTGCATTGACAATTGTCTGAAAGAAAAATTCAGTGATCACAAGTGAATGAATTACTTCTTTTGGGGGGATGGGGATATTGGATACAGAAACCAGAGCCTCGTATATACGAAGCACATATTCTACCACTGAGCTACACCCTCAGCCAGAAATGGCTTGAAGTATTGGGGAAGACCTCTTGAAGGACATGAGTTGTGAGGAAGGTTTAGAAAAGAGATTGTGGATATAAGAGGGGAGAGTGGATTCAGTTGTGAAATACCATCAGCAAGGCAACAGAGACCAGCATTAGAGTGACAAGTGACAAGGACATGTTAGTGAACAAGGTGTTGTGGTTGTAAAGGTCCCCTGAATGGTAGTGTTGTTATCTATACCATATATGCATTTCTAGTTTTCAGAAAGTTTTGAGATTCATTTAGAACAAACAATAACAAATATAATAGGAGGCTTTCTTTGTTTCAGAAGATTCTTTGGGATTTCTCACTGTCTTGGTATAATCATGTATAATTAAAGAGAGGGAGGTAGGAGGAGAGACCAGCTGTTCTGATAGGGCCTCTCAAGGGTGGGTCCTCTGGCAGAATCCTCATCCCTCTATGTTTAGTCAGTTTTTTTCAGTTCACCAAGAATATATCAAACCTTAATGAACTGAATGGTGTTGATCTAAAAAGGAAGATTCGTGTTTATAACAAAAAACTGATTTATTGATCACCGGATTCCTGATGTTCATTGTTCAGGGAATCTACTCCCAATGATCAAGTTAGCTTGAAAATGGAATTATAATTATTAGGTTGCTTAGTGATCTTGGAATTATAGTAAAGAAAGTCTTTTTTTGGTACTGGGGATTGAACTCAGGGGTACTCAGCCACTGAGCTACAACCCCAGCCTTATGTTGTGTTTTATGTAGAGACAGGGTCTCACTGAGTTGCTTGGCACCTGGCCATTGCTGAAGCTGGCTTTGAACTCATGATTCTCCTGTCTCAGCCTCCCAAAGTGCTGGGATTATAGGAGCGCGCCACGGTGACTGGCAAAATTACAGTAAACAAAGTCTTGAGGAATAGATCATCCAAGACATGAAAAAACCTGCTTAGCTTCCTCTGTCCCTAACAGAGTAGTGGGAACCCTCATTACTGCCATTAATCAGTACATATTCTGTGCTAGGCACAAAGAAACACTCTCTATGTATTCTCTTATTTAAAATGTCCATAATACCATATATTACCCTAGGCAATATGTCACCATTTTAGAGAGAGGTAAGTGATTTACGGAGAATGTCAGTGACTTGCATAAGGTCACATGGATGGTAAGTGCCTAAACATGTATCCAAATCTGAACATCTGATTCTATAACTCTTGTACTAGCCATTCATATTTTACCACACCCTTACAGCAGAGGCCATGAGCATGTTATTAGACCCAGTGTTATGGAACTTAAGTGTCCTCTAAAAGCTCTTGTGTTGAAGTCTTGGTCCCCATCCAGTGGTGCTATTGGGAGGTAATGGAACCTTTAGAAGGTGGGGCATAGTGGAATTAAGTTAGGTCATTGAAGGTATGCCCTTGAAGGGGATATTGGCACCCCAGCCCCTGTTTGCCTCCTGATTGCCAAGAAGTGATCAATTTTGTTCCACTACGTACTCCCTGCTATTTTGTTCTACCTTGCCTCAGGTCCAAAGTGACGGCCCAAATCACTTGGACTGAAACCTCTGAAATAAATAAGCCAAACCAGATCTTTCCTCCCTATAGGTTGCTTTATCTCAGGTATTTTATCACAGCTGATGAAATTAACACACCCAGTGTCTTTCTCCTTTGTAAATGTTCAACAGTGGATTCTGTTGCTATTTTTCTCTCCTTCATCTGAGTTTCATGGAAGCATTGATTTTTTAGTTTACTCATTTCTCTTTCAGACATTTTATTTGTTTATTCATGGCCTGTATGATAAGTAAACGTGTGGAATAAGATCAACACACATTCTTTTTTTTCTTTCTAAATTTTGTCCCTTTAAAACCTTTTCAAGGAAGTTAATTCACCTCCCTAGAATTAATTTTCAAGTCTAACTGATCTCCTGCTTTTGTGTTCCCTCTTAGGAATGACAATCTTACGATCACTTTAAATTGCAAACACAGTTTCAGATTTAATAAATGCAATATTCAGTACCATGTAGAACCCAAGCTTCAGGCATGCCTAATTTTATCTTCTTGCATTCCCCAGCTCTGGTCCCTGTCATACCGAAAGCCTGCTGTGGACTTTTTGCTCTGTGTCCACTCCTTGATGCTCTTCTCTCTCCCTCAAGCCTCCCAGCTACTGGCATCCTGCAGAACACACCTAGCTTTTTTCTCTAGGGGCCTTACTGTCTCTCCCAGGACTTATTAAGAGGACCAAGACCCCCCACATGTGCCTGTGAGATGTGCTCACTTACCTGTCACCTCAACTAGCTTTGGTGGCTCAGTAGCCTTCCTGGAATCATCTTGCTCTCTCCACTGCCCTGGGAAGATGGGCCATAGGAATTGGATCTCAGTCTGCAGTATTCCTGAGCTGCCTCACATGTATGCACCAGTCCTGTCTCGACACTGCAAAGTTCTCTAGGTAGTCCCTTTGAAACCAGGAATTCAGGGCAGAGCAGCAGCACTTTCCATGGAAACTCCCCCTGGTCTTACAGACTCTTCTCTCCCACTGTTTCTTCCATTCTTGACCTAGTTGAGCAGTTTGTGAACCATGGAATAGGTTCTCCTTCATTCTCTATAAATTCTGTGAGTGGAGGCAAGTTGTAGTTTCTGTCTCATATTGGCCTTGGAACCTTGATATTTGTCTGATGGTTCATTCTGACATCCAGTTTTTTGTGTCTCTGTTGATAATCATCATTTGCCAGGCCCCTTCTGTGGTGGAGATGCATGGAAAACAAGCAGATGCAGTGCCATAATTGTGTTACTGTGCATATGATACCAACTGTGGTAGATTCCTTATGTTGCCACCCCTGGTGGGTGTCCCCAAAGACGTATCTATGAACTGTTCCCAGGGGCAGAGATTTCTGCTGATCTCATCCATTGCATACACTAGTTTTTCTCTCCAGAGGTTAACTTTATCTAAGGCTCTGTGCATTGTTAAATGCAGATAGTAGATAATTGTCAATAACATGATAGATTTATTATGCCTTATTTGGGAGATGGTAAAGAAATGGGTTTACTTGGAGTGTTGGTCAGTAACGAAGCTGAACATGGAAAAGAAGGTCATAAGTGAGCGATAGATTTAATCTATTTGCTATAATCAAACCCCTCCTCTGAAATAGATATTCCATTTAATTTATTTTATTTTTTATATTTTTTAGTTGTAGATGGACATAGTAACTTTATTTTATTTATTTTTATGTGGTGCTGAGGATTGAACCTAGTGCCTCACACATTCTTGGCAAGGGCTGTACCACTGAGCTACAACCCCAACCCTAGACATTCCATTTTAGTTTACACAAATGATTGTGTGTTATTTTATTTAATATGATTGTCTCCACTAGGTCTTGAGATGTTATATAAGATAATGCTGTCATGAAGCTCAGCTCAGACTCCTCCAGTGACTTCGCATTTCATTAAAACTCCAGGTCTTTGCTCTCGCCTATGAAAACTCAACTTATTGTCCTCCCCGACATCTCCCTCCTTGCCACTCCACATTCTTTAAGTCTCCTCCTAGGTCTTCCTCCCTTGCTCACCCCTCCCTCCACTGCTTTGCTGCCTCTCTCAGACATAGACATGCAGCTGCTGTCCAGCCTCAGGACCTGGCATTGCTCTTTCTCCACCTGGGATGTGCTTCCCAGCTTGCTCCTTCACACTAGCCACGGCTCTACCTAGATGACACTTTCCTCACCTTCTTTCTAGAATAGTACTCTATTTCTGCAGTATTCTCTGGTGGCATAAACACTTACCCTGCTTAAATTTTTGTTTCTAACCCTATCACCCCCTGGATGATTTGCTGACTTGTTTGAACAGGACCTTCCTTGGGTTCACTGTAGTAGCTCAACTGCTGAGAACCATGCCTGGCATGGAGCAGGCTTTAGGCAACATTGTTGAATGAGTGAGTAAATAAGTGACCTCGGCCTGATCCTCATATAGAGTTGAGGAGGAAATGGGAACATTTAAAATTTTATCTTCTCTGGGTTTTGAGATGTTCCATTACTTATCTGTATTGTGCCTGGTATTCATCACACAGGAGTTCATCAGACCTTATGACTAAAACCCTATTTTATTTAAATTATATTTTGCTACATTTATTTACATATGAAGTTGAGCATGTTTGGTAATAAGGCTTATTTCCAGCAAACAGATGAATCTGTCCTCATTTTCCAGTCCTAGAAACAATCGTTTTTAGTTCTAGTTATTTTCTAAGTAACATGCTTATGTTGTCATTTTTTTCTAATCTTTTTTTGTTTGTTTGTTTTTGGTACCGAGGATTAAACTCAGGGGTACTTGACCACCAAGCCACTTCTCCAGCTCTGTTGTGTATCTTATGTAGAGACAGGGTCTCACTGAGTTGCTTAGCATCTTGCTGTTGCTGAGGCTGGCTTTGAACTCACAATTCTCCTGTCTCAGCCTCCCAAAGTCCTGAGATTACAGGAGTGCGCCACTGCACCTGGCTATTTTTTGGTAATCTTATGACTTTTTGTTTTAGGCATGGTCTATCAGCTTCCCAGGAAGGAAGATGAGGATTTTAGTTTGTTGATTATTTAGGACTTACATTATTATAACTCAATAATTGCAGTTCACTACTCAGCTATGTAAGGGAATTTATCATTATATTATTATTACTATCTTTTATCAGTATTTTGGGGGGTATTCTTTTGGTCTGGTCACATTCTCCAGAGAGAGTTCTTTAAATTTTTAACTTTGTATGCCATCCCTCTGGGAGCTGAGTGAGGGAAGACAACTGAGCTTCTCAATACCTCATCTGTAAACTATCACTTAATTCTTTTTCCAGCACTCTCCTCCTGATCTTAGCCAGTCACTGAACCTGCAGCCCAAGATCCTTTCTTTTGCCTCCTAAAGGTCAGATTGGGGAAGTCACTGTTACTCATGTTCATGGAATATAGGTGTTTGTTAAGCTAGCATTTAAAAATCCTTTGCACTTAGTCGCATTGTCACCTCTACCTTTGGACACAGCTAATGCTTCCAGATTCTTGAACATTGGTCGGGGGGCATTTGGGTAGACTAGGTTGTTTGTTGACCTTCCTCACTGTGGGTTTTAGATTAATCCTTCTGAGTCTGGCAAGACAGTAAATCTTACCACTGTGCTTTTCCATAGAGGTCATGTGTAGTTACCTTTTTTTTTTTTCCTCTCTGGGCCTATATCTTTTTTTTTTAAAAAGCACACAAAAACCCTGTCATTAACCGAGTATGGTTGGTGCATGCCTGTAATCACAGCTACTCTGGAGGCTGAGGTAGGAGCATAGCAAGTTCCAGACCAGCCTGGGCAACTTGGTGAGACTCTGACTCAAAATAAGACATAAAAAGGACTGGGGATGTAGCTCAGTGGTAGAGCACTTGCCTAGCATACGAGAGGCCCAGGGTTTAATCCTTAGTACTGCAAGAACAAAACAAAATGAAAACATCTATCATTTTATGAATAGTCAATCTGCCCTCTTTAGCAACAGACCTGTTTATTCATGATTTATGAAGTATAGACCCAAGAAGATGTGAATAGACTTGCTGAAATCTTGGAAGAGGAAAAAGAAAATACACTTTGTCTGCCTTGGGATCTGGATCCACAGCATGGATGCCACACACTTGGCATTGTGCTGCAGCAGTTCAGCTTGGCTGCTGTGGGCCTGCTATTGCAGCCCATATTCTACCAGTTGGATGTGATCATCATTTTAACTAGGTAAAATGTGGCCGCCAAGAGCAATCCCATGAGGGAAAGGCTGACATGAGAACGGAGGCATATAATCTTGATGTCCAACATGAAGCAGGTGCAAGCATCTAGGTGTTAAGGTAGGAAAGTTAAGATATCCAAACACTGGCCCAGACTTTGGTTCTTAGAATAGTTGTGTTGAGTTTTGTTGCTTGTTTATGTACCATAAAGCATGAGTCATTCCTTGAACTTGTGCCAAATTAATTTCTGTCTCTAGAAAGTTTCTGGAGGTGATACTAGAATGGTAGAGAACTGAACCTAAATCCTCTGTCATTTTAATTTCTAAATCTCGAGAGTTTATCACAGTTCTAATTTTGCTATAGATGAGTGGTTCCCAAACCTACCTCATCCTAGGATTGTAGTTTAAAAACAAAGAAACAGCTGGGCACAGTGGTACACATCTGTAATCTCAGGGACTCAGGAGGCTGAGGCAGGAGGATCATGAGTTCAAGGCTGGCCTTAGCAATTTATCAAGACCTTGTCTCAAAATTAAAAAAAATAAAAAGGACTGGCAGTATAGCTCAGTGGTAAAATGTCCCTGGGTTCAATCACAGGTAACAAAGAAACAACTTAATTTCCTGGGCCCTACTCCAAACTTACTCATTCAGAATCTCTGCTTTTGAAGTTTCATACTGTCAGAAATATGTCAGTGTGTCCATGTGAAAGATTGATTTCTCTTTCTCTTTTTTTTCTTTTGGTGCCAGAGCTGGAACCTAGGACCTCATACATGCTAAACGTGCTATATCATTGAGTTACACGATTAAAATAAATTTTCAAGAAAGAAAATGTAATTGTAATGCACTGGTTTAACTCAGTAGTAAACAGTATTTATACTTTTAATATTGAAAACACTAGATACAGATTTAATAAAAAATAGATGAAGTGAAGGACAAATGTGGGGGCACTGGGTAATATGGGACAGTTAAAATCTACATCTTCCATAACAGCAAGAAAACAGGTATTATCTAAAACTGAGAGATCATGAAATAGTATGTTATTCAGATATTTTTGAAGCATAAGTACAGAAGAAACACCTAAATGAATAGGACCATCATCTGGCCTGTGGAAATAGGGAGTGGGAATTCTTATGTGATCTCCTGATAAAACTCTGTGTGGTATCTCACTTTAAAAGCTCTGTGTGATGGGCTGGGGTTGTGGCTCAGTGGTAAAGCCCTCACCTAGCACGTGAGGCACTGTGTTTGATCCTCGGCACCACATAAAAATAAATAAATAAAATAAAGGCATGCTGTCCATCTACAACTACAAAAAGTTTTTTAAAAAAACCTTTGTGTGACTTTATTTGACATAAATAAAAACTGAATTAACAAAGACATTTTGTCTTAAGTGGTAGGTAAGCACAAAGTAACAAAAATTATTAATAAATCATGACTCCTAGGCTCTTTTGCTTTATAAGATACCTTTAAGGAAAAGTATTGATTTATTTAAAGAAATTATTGTTTCTTACAGCTAATATACTCATTTCTTTCCATGAAAATATTATCTATTAATATAACTTGATTTCCAGTCTTTCCAGTTAAAAAAATAAATCAACAGAGGTTTGCTCAATTTAGTTTGATATAAAGGCAAAGGCTTTAATGAGCCTCATAATATTTAGTTTTAAGGGTTGTTCAGTAAGGGCTAGGCCTTCTCTTGGCCTTTTCCCCTGACTTAGCATCTCCCTTCTTTTTTAAACCCTCTCTGTTCTTGTCTGGCACGTGGGAACAAAAGGATGAAAGAAAGAGCAAAAGTGGCTGGAGGTCTGACTGCATTTCTCAGGTTGACCTTAAACATTGGAAAGGAAACTGAGAAGCAATGAGTTCTCAAGTCAGGCACTTCCCCTCTGTCTGGCAGCAGAAGGCAGTGGACAGATTTCAGGACTGCGGTTTCAGCAGTTTGGGCCAATGGAAATGCTGGCACTGATCCAGTTCCAGGCAGATTCTCTAATACCCAGAAATCCTCTGAGACAAGCTGGCAGCTCCATTCTTCAGACCAGATGACACATCTCATAGACATACAGAATGTAGCTATGCAGCTTCAGTTGATGTGTTTCTCTTTGCTCTTGAAAATTAAAACAAAATAAATTAGACTGAAGAGTAAGGGTGGCAGGACTTTGTTCCCATAGATTTTTTATTCACAAGTTGATTCACTTACCTGGATTGTTCTAGGGCACAGATTTAGGTTGCTTGGTCTTTGCAAGATAGGTATGCTAAGGAGAGTCACCTGCCTGTTGGGTGAGATCAGCCAGTGTCTGTTTGTTACCTGGCTTGCATTATATTCTTGTTGCATTTGCTGAAACTCCCTTGAAATGTTAAAAACTCTTATTAGTGAAAAGAATCATTCCTCTGATGGAAGTCAACTACAGTACTAATAATAGAAATAAGCAGAAAGATCCAATGTCTTAATTAACAGTGGTTGTTAGACGGAAGATAGTGCAATGTTCTAATCTTTAATTCATTAAAACAGCTAACTTGATAGTTTGGATCCAGGTGAATTAGTCTACATAATTCTATTTGAGGAAGCAGTATGCTATAATAGTCATGATTTGGGAGAATTTGAGAGTATGTCAGGGTGTATCTATGGTCCACATCAAGGTCTGTTCTTTATTTCTTTACACATCTGGTATCTAAGAGACAATTATCATATGTCTATCTTTGTGTAGGTGCTGAGATTATAAATCTAAACAGGCTCTGCCTTATGGAGTTTATGAAATTCATAAATAGCATGCTACCAAATAGGCACAGGCATTTTGACTTTAGGCTGAGCTGCCGGGGAGGCCTCTGAGGACCAACACTTGAGGCTGAGAGTGGAAAGCTGAGAAGTATAGTGAAGATTGAGGGAAACCTAGGGGGAGCCTATGGGCTGAGATTTGAATGGCAGGCAGGGGCCACTTAGGTAATCATGGGTTGTCAAGGGCTTCATCACATGGAGAAGTGAGTTTAATGTGTGTGTGTGTGTGCGCGCGCGCATGTCACACACACATATATTTTGGTTCTTTTTTTTTCTTTCTTTCTTTTTTTTGTGGTACTGGGGTTGAACCCAGGGCACCATGATGCTCTACCACTGAACCTCCCTCTATCACTAAGAAGTTTGAGGGCTGGGGCTATGGCTCAGCGGTTGAGCGCTTGCCTCGCATGCGTGAGGCACTGGGTTCGATCCTCAGCACCACATAAAATAAATAAAGATATTGTGTTCATCTACAACTAAACAAAATATTAAAAAAAAAAGAAGTTTGATATATGCTAAGAGCTATGTGAAAATATCAGAAGGTTTTAAGCAGGGGTGGTATGATCTGATTATTATTTTGTTTGGTTCTGATTTATGTTTCTAACCCTCCCACTGGCTTCTCTGGAGAATGGATAGGAATGTGAAAGTTTAAATAAGTGGAAGTGATGGTGCCTTGGATGAGGGTGAGAGGCAGTGAAGAAACAAAGAGATGGATAGATGTGAGATATGTTTGAAGACAGAGTGGATATCTTGTTTATGGCTTAACAGTATCTCTATGTATATGTAGATCCAAAGAGAAAAATTAACTTAGCATCTTCGTTTAACTCCTTGGCCTCTCAGACACTTTGATCTCATCTTATCAACTTACCACAACTATGATGCATACAAAATATAGATTGAGTTATTCATTTCCTTCCTGACAGGTGGAAAAAAATCAGTAAATTATTGATCACTAAATATTTTGCTTTCACAGGCATATAAATATTTAATCCTTAATGTTATTGAGATCTGCACATTTTACTTTGCTGAGTATGGAGTACCTAAATTTTACATCCAAATCATTGGTAACTACATATTTCAGTTGCATGTGAGGACCAGCGATTAAAATCTAAATGTGCAGCTGATAAGAAGTCTTATTTACTATCCAAAACTTTTAGCATCTAAAAATGTAAATACAAATTCTTTAGACTCTTTCTTTTACTGATGAAGCCATTGACATTTTAAACAGTACAAATTTGTTTTTTCCCCCAGTAGGAGTCTTTTTTTTTTTTTTTTTGATACCAGGGATTAAACTCAGGGGCACTTGACCAATGAGCCACATCCCCTGCCCTATTTTGTATTTTATTTAGAGACAAGGTCTCACTGAGTTGTGCAGCATCTCATTTTTGCTGAGGCAGGCTTTGAACTCGCGATTCTCCTGCCTCAGCATCCTGAATCGCTGGTATTACAGGCATAGGCCACTGTGCCTGGCAGTAGTAGGGGTCTCTTGAAAGCACATAATCTTTTTTTCACTTCTAACTGAAATCTCTTGCTTCTATGACTAATTCTTTAGCCCACTCCTTATCTTAGCCTGGGTTTCCTAGAGCTAGAACTTATTGGGGAGACAGTGCTAGGGAGCAAGAGTGAGGGAAAAGGAAGGTGGTGGCTGGAAGGAAGAAAAGGAAGCACAAGGTGGTACATTTCACCATAAGACGTCTCTGTGAGAGGTCTCTGGAGAGACCATGTGAAACATGTGTCTTGGAACTGAGAAGAAGGAAGAACTTATTTTCCTGTTCCTCCCTGTCTGCTTCCTGTCTTTCATTGGTCTGCATTTCCCTAGGGAACTTTGGGTCATGTTGTTTGATTCCTGGGGTGGACTCTGGGTAAGCCAGGTATAAAGACACCTCTGCACACTAGCCAGCAAGCTAGCCCATGGTGAGTATGCTGGCTGGCTTCTTGGCACCTGCCCTGCAGCAGTGGCAGGGAAGTCCCCCTGAGGAGGTGAGGCCCTGTTAGGTTATGTGTGAATCCCTCAAGAAGCCAGCGGCTCTGAAGTGGACTTGAGTGACCTTGCAGGATGATTGCCACCATGGATGTCATTGAGTCTTTCTCTAAAGGGAGTCAAAACCTCCTCTCTTGGGCCTAGGAGAATGTGCTGATGCCAGATGGGCTTCTTCAGTGACACCCATCAGAAAAACAAGGTCCAGTGTTTTTCTGAAGGGCTTTTTGACAGTTTCTACCGAAGTGTGTGAGTGATGAGAGGAAGGAAAAAAGAGGTAATTCAGTAGCATTTTTAAAATTTGTTTGTTTTGGTACTGAGAATTGAACCCAGGAGCACTTTACCACTGAGCTCCATCTTCAACCCTTTTATTTTGAGACAAGGTCTTGGCCTACTTGCTCAGACTGGCCTCGAACTTGTGGTCCTTTTACCTAAGCCTTCTGAGTAGCTGAGATTGTAGGTGTGCACCACTGTGCATGGCTGAATACCCTTTATGTTTACTTGGTTTGTTTTGATTTTAGAGTACCCATGGAGCTGAATTAAACACTAGGCCATAATTAGCAGGGTTGTAATTAAAGAAGAATCGGAAATGATCTTCCCCACTGGCCTTTCCATCCTCACTTGTCACAATGCTGCCACATGTGGCTTCTTTTCTCTGTGGTTACCCTAGATTGTTCTGGAATGGTGGGTGTGGCCAAGGTGCATTGGTCAGGGTTGGAGAAAAAAAATAGGAAGAGCAAATACAAGAAGATGAATAAGATTAGATTCAAGAGACTCTTGTAAATAAAATGCTTAATGGCCTGCTGCAGGATGACTATGAAAAGAATGTTCAATTAATGACTTTAAATGCATCAATATGCTGTAAGGAAATTTATCGAATTTTAAAACAGTATAAATTTCTTTTGAAGGGCTTAGAGATCTTGGCTATCCTATTTATTATCCTGAAGATCCTTTTATAGTTTTAAAAATGCAAATGGATTAGCCAAAATAATTTAATCTTCACGATAGCTAAATATTACTATTTGGGCAACTTTATAATAAGTTGTACTTTTTAGTATATTCTAACACTATACTTTCTAGTATATTTGTTCTTTTGAAAAAGTAACATATTCAGGATTTCTGGATAGCGGGCCCTGTGGTGTAGAAAGAGCATTGATCTGAGATTCAGACCATCTAGGTTTGAAGTCCAACTCTGACACTAATATGTGACAAGTCTAGAGTAATAGTTCCCAAATCCAAATGCATATCTGAACTACCTGGAAAAATGAAAATGACCTCATTTTTGTTTTCTACTCCATACTGAACCAACCTTCTCAGTAATGAGGTTCAATAATCTGTATTTTCTTTTTTTCTTTTTTTTTTTTGGTACTGGTGATTGAAGTCAGGGATGGCTTTACCACTGGGCTACATCCCCAGTCATTTTTATATTATATTTTGAGACGAGGTCTCCCTGTATTCTTGAGGCTGGCTTCAAGCTTGTGATCCGCTTGCCTTGCTCTCCTGAGTCACTGGTCTGCCCCACTGCAACTGGTAAGAACCTGTATTCTTTATCAAGTATCCCTGGCCATTGTAGCCAGTCTGTGGTGAGGCACTGGGGAGAGTTCCTAGATGATCTCTAAGGTGGCTTCTGCTAATGTTTCATGATTTAGTATAAAATTTCCAAGTTTCATTATGGGAATTTGTAGATGTATCTTTGGTTTTATCTCCTGTTGTTGCTCTCATGTCCTTTTGACTTATTTGGTGCTAGTTTTTGATAACAAAATATCCAGTTGTAGCACTATGTTTTCTGAAAAATAAAGTTCTCTTGAAGACATTTGCCTTGTGACAAAGTTTCCAAGAATGGTTTGTGTTGAAAACAGAAAAGTGTTTCTTGAAATATGAATTTTGATAATTCCTTCAAAGGAATTATGCAGTTAGGGTATTCTTTTAGCCACATGGCAATAACTTAGTCTTCAAGGAGCACTTCATTGTTGGACTTATACAAAACATGTTAGCTTTCTATCACTGTGACAACATACCTGAGATAAGTAACTTATAAGAAACAAAGGCTTATTTTTTTTTTAATTTTAATTTTTATTTATTTTTCTCAAAAGTTGCATTTAAATACATGTTATCAAACATAACAGAAAAAAAACAAATTTTCAGAAGCTGTACACACTATTCACTGAAAATATTTGTTGAGGCAAATAGAAAAAAAAATTATTACAATCATAATTTTTCTAACTTTGCACAAAATTATAAGCAGATT
>PVHX01017111.1:0-41078 GCA_004024805.1 Geosciurus inauris | reverse complement strand
TACAGATGTGCACCACCGTGCCTGGCTGAGATACTGAACATTTTTCATATGTCTGTTGATTGATTTAATATCTTCTGTGAGGTTTCTGTTCAGCTACTTGGCCCATTTATTGATTGGGTTATTTGTTTTTTTTGGTGTTAAGTTTATTGAGTTCTTTATATATCCTGGAGATTAGTGCTCTATCAAATGTGTGTGTGGCAAAGATTTGTTCCCAGAATGTCGGCTCTCTGTTTACTTCATTGATTGTTTCTTTTGCTGAGAAGAAGCTTTTTAGTTTGAATCCATCCCATTTATTGATTCTTGATTTTACTTCCTGTGCTATAGGAGTCTTGTTAAGGAAGTATGGTCCTAATCCAACATGATGAAGATTTGGGCCTATTTTTTCTTGTATTAAGCGTTGGGTCTCTGGTCTAATTCCCAGGTCCTTGATCCACTTTGAGTGGAATTTTGTGCATGGTGAGAGATAGGGGTTTAGTTTCATTTTGCTACATATGGATTTCCAGTTTTCCCAGCACCATTTGTTGAACAGGCTATCTTTTCTCCAGATAAAGGCTCCTTTGTCTTGTGTAAGATAACTGTATTTAAGTGGGTTTGTCTCTGTGTCTTCTATTCTATACCATTGGTCTACATGTCTATTTTGGTGCCAGTACCATGACTTTTTTGTTACTATAACTTTGTAGTACAATTTAAGGTCTGGTATTGTGACCTGGTATTGTGTGTGGCACAATCCTGTTTCACTCTTCTTGCTAAAGATTTCTTTGGTTATTCTGGGTCTCTTATTCTTCCAAATGAATTTCATGATTGCCTTTTCTATTTTTATAAGGAATGACATTGGGATTTTAATTGGAATTGCATTGAATCTATATAGCGCTTTGGGTAGTATGGCCATTTTGACAATATTGATTCTGCCTATCCAGAAGCATGGGAGATTTTCCCATCTTCTAAGGTCTCCTTCAGTTTCTTTCTTTAGTTTCTTGTAGTTTGCATTGTAGAGGTCTTTCACCTCTTTTGATTCCCAAGTATTTTATTTTTTTTGAGGCTATTGTGAATGGGATAGTTTTCCTAATTTCTCTTTCAGAGGGTTTATCACTGATGTATAGAAATGCAGTTGATTTATGGGTGTTGATTTTATATCCTGCTACTTTGCTGAGTTCATTTATTAATTCTAGAAGTTTTCTGGTAGAATAGAAAACAATGACAGATTAAAAAATAGAAACTACTTCAACACCTGGAAACTAAATAATATGCTATTGAATGATGCATGGATAACAGAAGACATCAGGGAAGAGATAAAAAAATTCTTAGAGGTAAATTAAAACTTCGATACAACATATCAAAATCTCTGGGACATCATGAAGGCAATGCTGAGAGCAAAATTGATTGCATTAAGCTCATTTATTAAAAGAAAAGTCAACAAATAAATGATTTAACTTAGAAAAGGAAGAACAAACCAACACTCAAAGAAGTAGAAGACAGGAAATAATTAAAATCAGGGCTGAAATCAATGAAATTGAAACAAAAGAAACAATTCAAAAAAATTGACAAAACAAAAAGCTGGTTCTTTGAAAAAAATAAACAAAATTGACAAACCTTAGCCATCCTAATGAAAAGAAGGAGGGAGAAAACCCAAATTACTAAAATTTGTGATGAAAAGGAAATATCATGACAGATACCACTGAAATACAGAGGATAATTAGAAACTATTTTGAAAATTTATACTCCAGTAAAATAGAAAACCCTGAAGACACTGACAGATTTCTGGAGGCATATGACCTACCCAAACTGAACCAAGACATCATATACAACTTAAACAGATCAATTTCAAGCAAGGAAATAGAGGATGCCATCAAGAGCCTGCCAAACAAGAAAAGCCCAGGTCCAGATGGATTCTCAGCCGAGTTCTATAAGACGTTCAAAGAAGAATTAATACCAATACTCTTCAAACTATTTCATGAAATAGAAAAGGAGGGAACCCTTCCAAACTCATTCTATGAGGCAAGTATCACCCTGATTCCAAAACCAGACAGAGACACATCAAAGAAAGAAAGCTTCAGACCAATATCCCTGATGAACATAGATGCAAAAATTCTCAGTAAAATTCTGGCAAATCACATACAAAAACATATCAAAAAAATAGAGCACCATGATCAAGTGGGGTTCATTCCAGGCATGCAAGGTTGGTTCAACATACAGAAATCAATAAATGTAATCCATCACATCAATAGACTTAAAGATAAGAGTCATATGATTTTATCAATTGATAAAGAGAAAGCATTTAACAAAGTACAACACCCTGTTATGTTCAAAACACTAGAAAAACTAGGGATAGTAGGAACATACCTCAACTTTGTAAAAGCTACATATGCTAAACCCAAGACCAACATCATCCTAAATGGACAAAAATTGGAAGCATTCCCTCTAAAAATGGGAACAACACTGGGATGCCCTCTTTCACCACTGCTATTCAACATAGTCCTTGAAACACTAGCCAGAGCAAGTAGACAGACTAAAGAAATTAAAGGGATATGAATAGGAAAAGAAGAACTCAAGCTATCATTATTTGCAGATGACATGATTCTATACTTAGGGGATCCAAAAATTCCACCAAACTTTTGATTGAGAGTGATATACCCATATCAGACTCACTTAAGTGAAGAAGGGGAGTGTATTGGATTATGTAACCAGCAATTTTTTTGTTTTAACTCTAAAACTTTTTCTATGTTTATTTACTTCATTACTGCCAACCTAAATAAGCTATCATCATCTCTCTCCTCACTTACTTCACATTTTTTTTCATTTGTTGTCTGTCTTCAGAATATACACAGAATCCACTCACTTCTCACACCTCCACTGCAATCTACCAGATGGTTCTTATGAGCAGCGTTACTGCCATTCAGGTTTTTGACCTTCCTTACTTCCCTTTGTTCTTAACAGTAGCTAGAGTATCTTTTGAAATATAAATTAGATGATATCACTTCTCTGCTCAAACTCTGCTGATGGCATTTTTCTTACAATGTCTTTACAAGGTCTTAACTCTTTTGTTCCTCTCTTTCCTTTCAAATCTGTTTTCCCTCTCACTCTTGCTTAATCCTTTTCTGGAATAATAACTTATTTTCTATTCTTCTAGTGCTCCAAGTGTGTTTCTGGAATATCAGGACCTTTATACTATCATCTAAGGGAACTTTAAAACCCAAGTCATCTCCCTTCTCTCTTTGGTCAAACATTTTTTCAGAGATGGTTTCCCTCAATATTTTCTATAAAATAGTGTATTGACCTCCTCCTCAATTCTATATAGCCTCCTTTACCCTTTTTATTTTCCTCTGTAACTAAATTATGTGGCATTTTATTATTTATTTGTTCATTAATTACCTGTTCCCCCAACTAGAACATATGCCATGTGAAGACACAAACTTTATTTTATGATTGTGTCCCCAGTGCCTTAAACAGCTTCTGGAACATAGAGGCACTATAAGTGTTTGTTAAATCAAGGACTACCTTCCTAATTGATTCTTCCTACTTTAATTTTTGCTTTATTTTAAATCCCTTCTCTCCAGAAGGTTGTGTCATCCTTTTGAAACTAAAGCCAAATCTTCTTTGCATAAAATCATCAATGTCTTCTCAAACACTTACAATAAAATCCAGATTTCTCATCCAAGATTATAAACCCCACACAGTCTGGCTTTATCTTTTACCGCTCTTGTTCACTATGCTTTTATTTGGCAAACTGTCCTAGAACCTTTGTTCTGTCAACTTTCTCTCTATATGTATCCTCCTTTTCTTTTTATCGATGTCTCCTCTGTATTATTTAGGTATTAACTTAAAATATAGCATTTTCAGATAAGTTTTATGGGCCATCTAATCAATTTTAATACATCAACCTGTTTCAAATTTTCTACAAAGCACTTACCACTATCTGGTATATTTTTGGCTTATCTATATATTGTTCATCTGTTCCAGTAACTTGAATGCAATTTTAAATAAAATGAGACAATTTTCAGAGAGATTCTTAAGCGTTTATCTTTTCCCTACCTGCTTAATCTTTAAAAATGTGTTCTTTGTGCCACATTGCACATGACCTTCCTTACTGTTTTGTTATTTGATCTTCTACCAACTCTTTGGAATACTTCCATTATACTATTTCATTTCCAGGTCAAATGACATTTAAGGCTTAACAGCCTTAATTTAAAACCCCACAATATTCAATTATTCACAGGCTTTGAAAGTTTAATACTCTTCTAAAAGCATACTATTTTGAAGCAAAATTATATATGCTGTTGGATGTTTGAATGATTTTGTATCTGGTTAAGTAATTTTATTAATAAAGTTTTTGTGTAAAATTGGAGTTTTTATTTTATGCATAATTTTTTAAAAATCCAAATTGCCAGAGAACGATAAGCATTGATCTTTTTAATCAGACGTTAGAGATTTGATTTCAAGTGTAATTTCTCAAGCATCATTCATATAGAAAGATTCTTAAGTTTCAGTAATACTTTTTATAATCTGTAAACTTTAAAAGAGCAACTTATAAAGATGTGATTATGAAAGTAGTTTTGCTTTGAAGATTTTAAGTTAGAGGAATTCTCAAAACCTTAGGCCTACCATTTAATATAATCCTGCAAAGAATATGTATTTGCAAAATCTACCACATTTTACTGCTACTACTTTTTAAAAATAGTGTTACCAGATTCATTTATTCTAACTTCTGTAATTCTCATTTAATCTTGACTTTTTAAACATTATATGAGCAGGATGTTATGCTCTGTGGATTGAGGAAACAGAAGTATAAAGAGATATGTTCACATAAGTTGCTGCATAGCTACAGGAACTAGAAACCTTTAATGGTTCTCCATCAAAAAGTTCTTTTGGCCATGCAGCTTTCCTAGTCTTATGATCCTCTACCTCTCTTATCCATGCTGTCATCTCATCTGATGTACCTTGGTTTCATTACTAAGTCTGTTTTGTGAAGTCTATGTCCAGGAGGAAGAATGGACATAAAGATTTCACATGTTCATTTTATTCTGCTGCTTAAAAATTAACTTAAAAACAATACCCATTTATTATTTTTCTTTATTTGTCACATTTACATTTCTTAAATCTGTATTGGACATTGGAACTCTTATTGGGAGACTTTAGGAAGAACACACTTCCAAATTCATTCAGGTTCATCCCAATGGAGTTGTAGGGCTGAAGTCCTTGTTTCCTTTCTGTTGTTTGGTGGTTTTTGCAGATTTTAGAGGACATTTGTGTTTTTTGGCATATAGCCTCCTTCCTCCATCTTTTTTTTTTTTGGTACTGGGGATTGAACTCAGGGGCCCTCAACCACTGAGCCACATCTCCAGCCCTAATTTTTTGTATTTTATTTAGAGACAGGGTCTCAATGAGTTGCTTAGCACCTCGTCATTGCTGAGGTTGACTTTGAACTCACGATTCTCCTGTCTCAGCCTCCCAAAGTGCTGGGATTACAGGTGTGCACCACCTCACTCGGCTTTCTTCTTCCATCTTTAAAGTCAGCAATAACAAATTGATTCCTTCTCATGCCTTACATCTCTCTGATTTCCCCTTATGCCTCATCTCACCTGCTTCTCTCTTCTGTTGCATCTCTGTGACTCCAGCTAAAGAAACTTCCCTGCTTTTAAGGACTCAAGTGATTAGATTGACCCATTTGGATAACACAGGATAGTCTTCTTACTGACTTTGAGGTCCATAACCTTAGTTACAGCCTTAGTGTCCCTTCACAGCACCACCTAGTTTAATGTTCTTGATATATACTTAGAATTCTGCCTACCAAAAAATGTTTGACATTTTATTTTTTTATTTCTAGGATTAAGTATTATTCCATTTTAAAAAAGAGTTTTTAAAGAATTTGTATTGGTTCATGTATATTGAGTTAACTAATGGTTATTGTTTTCCTTCTTTTTTGTTGATGTTCTGGTACATTTTTAACAGTTGCCTTTTCTCTCAAATGAAGGAAAGGTAATTTTGTATACCTGATGTTTAATAGCCTTTTGTAAGAGAGGATGAGATAAATGAGGAAGAGCCACCTATAATAGATAGATACTAATTTACTACTGTCTTTACTCAGGTACCTGAAAAAGTGCAGGAGTGATGTTCTTTCATTTTTTTAACTGCCAAGTATTTTTTATTATCTCAGTAAAATAAAATACAATGAAGGTTTAAGTTATTCTTTTGACATATTTTTAGCTCTTATTTTTTCTTTGAAACAAATACTATATTTATTTGAAAGGACTGGGTTGAAAATACAAGATCCCAGTGATTTACAAATGGTTTTATGATAAGTACGAGTGGTTTACACTATGATAAGTGCAATTAACATGTTTTACTTTCTAACTTTATTAAATAGTTTAGAAGATTCACACTGACAGTTCTCAGGTTATCATGAGTCCAAATTACTCAGGTTGGTAAAACCAATGATTGGACTCTGCTTAAAATGTCATGTGAATTTATTGGAATTTTGTGGGCATGTAATTCCAAGTAATGTGACTTTTTTTTTCGGTAACAGTGATTAAACTCAGGGACACTCAACCACTAAGCCACATCCCCAGCCTTATTTTATATTTTATTTAGAGACAGGGTCTCACTGAGTTGCTTAGTGCCTTGCTTTTGCTGAGGCTGGCTTTGAACTCTTGATCCTTCCAGCCTCTCTAACTGCTGGGATTACAGGCATACACCACTGCACTGGGCCCAAGAAATATGTATATCACTTGTATTATATTAAATGTTAAGATATTTTCATAATTTTTCTCTAATCCAAAATGTTCCATTGCTTTCAAATAATCTGTAAAATGAATTAACAAACATATTTGCCTTTGATGACATTTGTTGTTAAAAGTTTTACTTTTCATTATGAGTTGCTATTGTAAAGGGTGTTTCTGGTATGAAATGTATCTTTTTATAACTAAAAATGCTTTTTTTTGGTCCATTTCAATGGCATTGAGTTCATATTTTAAAGTGTTTTCTATAGAAGTCTTTAAGAATACCTGTTTGTGAGGTGCAGTTGTTTATTCATTTCTACTTTTGACAACATATGGAAACCCTTCTTCCTGTGCATTCTGCTAGACAGCACGTTCTCCTAGGCCTCCCTTTATTTTTAAGCTTTTGTGTCATATTCTTTTCAGCTCAATTGAAGTAAGTATGTTTTTAATTTTTAGTTGAAATGGACTTTTTCTAGCTTTTTGCTAACTATATTAATAGTAGAAGCATTTGAGTTTTGGTAGAAGAGATTTCAATGTAATAGGAAAATTACGATTTTGTAATTGAATAGAGTGCTACATTGGTGAAAGGCTGCAGAGTGGAAAAAGACAGATGAATTGTGTTTGAATAAAGTTAACAGCAGCTGGGTTCCCTTAGGCAAGACATTTAATTTCTTTAAGTAGTAATTTTCTTACATGTAAAATAAACATAATGATATTTGTTTTTCATGGTCATTATTTGGTTTAGATAGCAGGTAAATAACTACTTGGTATAAGGCTTAGCACAGAGTAGATGATGAATAAATGGAATTTGTTGTAATTATTATATCTTACTTCACCCCTAAAGATTTGTGGTTTTATCCCTGTTTTGAAGAAACCAAGGCATACTACCTTTTAGTGATTTGTATAGAGTCACTCAGATAATAAATTTAACAGCTGCATATTTCCGTTTCCAAACTAAGCATTTACATTTTTTATGCCATTTATTGTTATGATGGATGTAAGAAACAATTCTTTATCCAATATCATGACAGTGAAATTGTTTGCCCAGGTGATTTGGAATCTGATTTCCCCATATAGAGGGCACAGAGTAGGCATTCAGCTATAATATAAATTAACGAATTGAGTTGTACTGATGAGATGTGTATATGGGTGGATGGGTTTGGTCTTCTTTTGTAGGGAGACAATTGTACATTGAAACCACATTGCTGGCTGTATATTTCTTAAAATTGAACAACAAGAACAAGAACAACAACAACAATAGTTAAATGTGCTAATCAGGGTATTCACCTGTTAGCATTGTAATGATTAGAAGATATTGTACATGCATTTAGAAAAAGCATTTAGAAAAAGGGCTGGCGCATTAGCATTCAATAAGTACTAGTTATCTGTAGTATGTAAATGATTTTATTTCTTTTAGTTTTTGGTACTAGAACTAGTTTTTGGTTTGAACCCAGGGGCACTTTATCACTGAGCTACATCCCCAGTCCTTTTTATTTCGAGACAAGATCTCACTAAGTTACTCAGGGCCTTGCTAAGTTGCTGAGGCTGGCTTTGAACTTGAGATCCTCCTGCCTCAGCCTCCTGAGTCACTGGGATTACTGGTGGGCACTACTATGCCAGGTGTATGTAAATGACTTTAGAGTAAAAACCTCAAATGAAATTATTATTTACCTAGTTATTCTCTATTATGTATTGTATAATTTTTTAATTTTAATTTTTTATTAAACATTTTTTGTCTGTATTTTTATTGGCGCATTATAGTTGTACATAATAGTGAGATTTGTTGTTACATATTTGTACATGCACATAAAATAACAATATAATTTGACTAATAAGGTATTTCTCCCTTCCCTCCCGCCTTTTTTCCTCCTGGTCCATTTCCTCTACTGATCTCCCTTTGATTTTTAATAGACTTTTTATGATGCATATTACTTAAAATTTTTTTGTTATATATCTTTTAGGACTGAAAGAGTTGTCCCCACTCCCTCTAAATCTCAAACGTTTGTACAAAGAGACACTAGAAATTGAACCCATTTTGATAATCATTTCCCCGGGTGCTGATCCTTCTCAGGAACTTCAGGAACTTGCTAATGCTGAAAGAAGTGGAGAGTGTTATCATCAGGTGAGTGCAAATTGCCCTGCCGTTTTTGCCTATGCCTTATTATTCCTGCCACATTATATCCTATTGGTGGGCATTTTTTTGTTGTGGTGGTGGTGGTAGGACAAATAATGTCCCGAAAGGTGTCCATATCCTAATCCCTAGAATTTATGAATATGTTATCTTATATAGTAAAATGAACTTTGTAAATATAATTAAGTTAAGGATCTTGAGATGGGAAAATTATCCAGGTTGGCCCAGTATAATCACAAGCATCTGTATAAGAGGGAAGCTGGAGGATCCTGAAAGTACAAGATATAAAGATGGAAATAGAGGTGAGAAAGGAGAGAAAGTGTTATACTTCTGGCTTTGAAATGGAGAAATGTGCCACAAAGGATTGTAAGTAGCTCCCAGAAGCTGGAAATGGCAAGGGAAGGATCTTCTTTTAGAACTTCCAGATAGAAAATAATGCTAACTTTATTTTCAAACCAAGACACCTTGATTTGAGATCAGTGAGACTTCTAAAAGTCAGAAGTCTAAGATATTAATTTGAATTAAGGCACAAAATTTGTGGTAACTTATTAGAACAGCAGTAGAGAACTAATACATTTACTTAAATTTTGAGAATATCTTAAAATTTTACATGGATGCCTTAAAAAAATCACAGTAATATTTATCTGCAATTTCTTGATCTAGAATTAAATACATGAATATTTTGAGTAAAATTTTTCAAATATGAAACTTTTTTTCTTACATTGGAGCTTTTATTTTTTTTTCAACTCAATTTGCAAGTGAGTTAGAAAATTGAATTCATTAGTTTACTCTCAGTTTTTGGCAAGTGAATCCACCTTTTTATTAGGAGATAATTTAAAAACCCAAATACGTAATAGCAAAAGCATTTCACAAGGAATAAAGAGAAAATACCAAAATAGCAGAGCAGTTAGGCTCAATTGTACTGATTTTTTTCACTAGGGTATTGTACTGATTTTTTTCACTAGGGTTTTCTGTTCAATCGCTGGTATAGTAGATCAGTATATTCATTAGATCAGTATTGAGTTATCAATGAGGTATATTAAGACAGGGACCCCTTTTCTACAGGATGTTCCTATTAGCAGTAACTTTGACAGGAAGGTTAAACTATGCATATACATTTCTAATTATTTAATGTTCTTAGAGAAGAAGATGATTAATCCTGGGTATTAGTTTGGATTTTCTTCAAAACTTAAAGCCAGTTAGGTTTAGAGATTGTTATTATCAAATCCCTTTCAATGTTGGGTTACAACATGTTAGCAGTTCTGTGTTTCTATCTATCTATCTATCTATCTATTTATTTCCCATAGGTGGCCATGGGTCAAGGTCAAGCTGATTTAGCTATTCAAATGCTAAAAGAATGTGCACGCAATGGAGACTGGCTCTGTTTGAAGAATTTACATCTGGTGGTATCTTGGCTGCCAGTTCTGGAAAAGGTAGATTTAGCTCAATAGGGTACAAATAGTATCAATTCAGTAATTTCTAAGGAGCATCATTATTCAAATATCATGCATTATTTATAATTTTTAAAAAAGTATTTGATAAAAAATGATTTTAAACAAATGTTTTCTTCTTAAGTATGTTTGTGCAAGACAAGATCTAAATGGGAAGGCTACAAAACAATCTATCCATTTTAGGGGTATATAAGAAATGTCAAGATTTTTCTAATCAAGATTAATAGGGAAGCTTAGGAAAATTTTCCAGAAGAAAAATAGGAGACAAAGGATTATAGAAGACTTATTTATACCATTACTTATTTTTATGCTCATGTTCTGTTATCAGTATGGAAAGAGAAACCACAGAATTTCCTAGGTGCTAAGGAAACTAGAATGTAAATTGAAGCAATCAGCTCATTCAACCCAAATGGTTCAGGAGGAAAATAAGACACAACAAATCCATGGATATATTTTAAATGCAACTGTGGATTAAAGTCTGGTGCTCATTTAAGAAATACTATGTGATCTTTGGTAGAAATGACTCCAGAGAAAATGTGTCATTGAAGACTGAATGAAATTTAGCTAAATGTAGACAAAGGATATTATAGTTAATTCTAGCAGCTCAATAACAGGTATAGTGTTGGGCATATGCATTTGTTATTCAAGGAATGAAGAGACATTGTAACTCTACTAGAAGGGCCAAATAGAGAAGCCTGGGGAAATGGAGTTATGGAAACACCCTGAGAACCATTGCAGAGTTTGGAGTTTTTAATCCTGGGACTTAAAGCCAGAGGAAGCCCTTAGCAGGGGGATTAGTAATTAGTTAATTGAATTAATCTGGCATAATTAGTTTCAAAACAGAACCAGAGAGTCGAGTAGATTGAGGGCAGCCCTAACCTAGATATAAGGTGTGGAAAATTTGTGTATTTCCAATAAATGGGCAACCTTAGCACCTTGCACAAAATAGTCAGTAAATCTATGAGATAATTACTGAGTACATGAATTGATAGACCATTAATTGTGATCAAAAGAACTAAATTTTGGAGCTGAGGTACATATGAATATTCATATAATTCTATTAGTCTTCTGTAAAAATCACTAGTGTGTAACAATATGGATAATGTTTTAAGACATAAAAAGACCAGTAAATAATTATTCTTCTTTATGTTCTAAATAGTTGATCGATACCTTTTTTTAAAAAATATAATTAATGCCTTGGAAGCAAATCTTAATTACAAATTTTAGAATCATAGGGTAGATTATATTCCACGATGTTTAAAAATTTATCATTATTTTGCTTTTCTCTTGGAAAGTTTGGATGAATTGTTTGGATGTAAATTGATAAATTTACTGTGAACTCAACTCTATTGCGAATGTATTGTTTCTCTTACATTTTTAATCTTTTAAAATGTGCTAACCCAAGACAAACTTTTTTATAAATTAAGTCTTAAAATTATGAGGTGTAAATACATTTTATTATTTACAATTTTAAGCAAACATGATGTTTTTATGGCCCTTCTTTTGCCATTTTTTAGTTATCCTAACTATTTTATGTGATATTAATAATGAAAGTGTGAGTTGCTGATTATATTGAAAATTTTTTTAACACTTCACTCTCTTTTAGAGCTGTTAGCTATTTTTTCATTCATTTAATCTATAGACACTGAGTACAGAAAAAAGCCAGGAATTATGCTATGTGCTGATCAGAATTTTACCTATTCTCTAGGAACATAGTTTAGAAGAGAGAGACCACATTTATCAGTAACTGTAATTAGTATGATGAATACTACAGAGGAGAATTTACAAAATGGCATGGATGATTACTTTTGCTTTAAATTGTGGTAGTCAAGAACTGGAGAAGATATTTCCCTAAAACAAGCTATTTAAATTGTATTTTTGTAACTGGTTAAAAATTTGTAAGGTTACAAAGAGAATGGGCAGAAGGAATATGATGGGTAAAGACTGAAAGACATAAAAATCTAAGTAAATGACTATAGCATACAATATGAGGGGCATGGGTGGATGAATTTGTATGCCAATTTTGTATTTGTTGTAGGCCATAAGGTAATACTAAAATTTTTCAATAAAGGAATTGATATATTGGTATCAATTGATAAAACTCTGTGGAAGCATAAATTGAAACAATGAGAACTTAAAGGCCTGACAATGACTGTTAGTTTAAGCATAGCAATTATAACAAACACTTTTTTGTATTTTCTACATGTCAGGCATTGATTTCAGTGTTTTATGCAATCCTATGTGGTAGGTACTTTTATTATTCTTGCTTAGAAATGGTATAAGTCCTAGAGCCTAAGATCAGACAGCAAATAAATGGCAAAGTTTGGATTTCATCCCAGTGAAACTGGCTCCATGTTCAAGTTCTTATTCATTACACTATGCTAATAATAGAGAAGATAAAATTTGTAGGAAATATCAGAACGTTAAGAAATATATCAGAATGTCACAGAAAAGTTTTAGTGGGAAAAACCCATTAGTAATAATAGATTGATAAAAGGAAAATGTGTGTGTGCATATTTAAGTAGTTTTTTATTGTTGTTTTTATCTATAAGGAATTGAATACTCTTCAGCCTAAAGATACTTTTCGTCTTTGGCTCACTGCAGAAGTTCATCCCAACTTCACTCCTATTTTACTACAGTCAAGTTTGAAAATAACATATGAGGTAAGAAGATTTAAAACTCAAGTCATTCGTTGTATGAATGCAATAATGTATTTGTGCCTTCTAAACTTCGGAAATAGCCATCTATTAGATAAAAACGTTCTTTTGAACTTAGATGAGGTATAATACACATAGATTATAGCATAGGATATAAAACATTTCAAAGTATTTTTCAAATTTTATTTCACATCATTTGTGTTTTAGTTTTATTGTGGTAAAAAACACAATGTAAAATTTACCATCTTAATGATTTTTAAGTGTACAGTACAGTAGTGGTAACTACATGTACCTGTTGACAACAAATCTCTATAACTTCCATTCTGTAAAATTGAAGATCCTGCATCTATTTTTTTATTTTTCATTAGTTTATATAATAGTTGGGTTCATTTTGACATTTTCATAAATACTTGTAACAGTTTTCTCCATTCCAATCTGCAGTACTCCCTCTTCCCTCTCCTCATCCCTTCCTGGATCTCCTTCCTCTACTCTACTGGAGACCAAATATCTACTGAACAGCAATTCCTATTTCTTCCTCCAGCTCCTGCCAACCACCATTCTTTCAATTTGAGTTTGACTTCTTTAGATACCTCATTTAGTAGAAGGGTGTTCACTTTAGCATAATGTCCTTAAGATTCATGCATGTCTTGGCATATGACAGTATTTGAATTTTTAAAGACCAAATAATATATGTATATAACACACTTTATCCATTTATTCACCAATGAACTTTTAGGTCTTCTTCTTGGCTATTATGTATAATGCAGTGGATAGGTTCAAGATTCTGTTTTCAATTATTTTGGATATATACCTAGAATTGGAATTTCTAGATCATATGCTAATTCTATTTTTAGCTTTTCGAGGAACCTCTATATTGTTCTTCATAGTGCTTGTATTATTTTGTATTCCCTGTAACAATTCATAATTTCTCTGCATTCTTGCCAACACTGATTTTGTTTTTTGTTTTTTCCTCTTTTCTCTTTCCCAAATAATGATTATCCTAACGGGGATTAAATGATACCTTCTTGTGGTTTTGACCTGCATTTTCCTGGTGATCAGTGATGTTTTGCAACTTTCCGTGTACTCTTTAGACATTTGTGTATTTTCTTTGGAGAAATGTTTGTTATCTCTTTTCTAATTGGAGTATTTCTGTTGTTGTAGGGGTTCTCATATACATATATAAAATATATATAATTTTTTACACATATAATTTTTTGTTGGTGGTGGGTTCTTTTGGGGTGGGGTACTGTGGATTGAACCCAGGGGTACTTTACCTCTGAGCTGCATCCCCAGCTCTTTTTATTTTGAGATAGGGTCTCACTAAGTTGCTTAGGACCTTGCTAATTTGTTGAGACTGGCCTTGAACTTGTAAGCCTTCTGCCTCAGACTGCTGAGTCACTGGGAATATAGGTGTGTGCCAAAACACCGGTATCCTCTCTACACATTCTTATCCAATAGATGGTTGGCAGATATTTTCTCCTATTCTATAGCTTGCCTTATTATTCTGTTGGTTATTTTTGTCATTGTTTTTTGCTTCACATAAGTTTTTAAATTTAATGCAGTTCCATTTATCTACTCTGCTTTTTGTTGTCCGTGTTTTTTGGTGTCATAGCTAAGAAATCCTTGCCAAATCCAATGTCATGAAGCTTTTCTCCTATATTTTCTTCTAAGAATTACAATTTCAAGTGTTATGTTTAGATATTCAATCAATTTGGAGATTAATTTTTGCATATGATATAAAATTAAGGACTAAACTTCACTATTTTCTAAGGTATTGTTCATGGAGAGGTTCAAAATTATTACTGTATGGGTATGTGTGTCTATGATGTCCCCAAGTCACACTTACATGTAATCTTTAAAAAATATTAAATGTCCATTTTTTCTTGTTTTGATTAGTTGCCAGTTATTTAAATTTTTTCCAAATCACTAATGTCATGCTTATGTTCATATATTTTTATTCTTTTTATTCACTAAATTTCCACCTTTAATCTTTATTTTATCCTCCTTATGTTTTCTTTAGATTATTTTCTTTTGTTTTCCTGACTTTTTAAGCTGAATGCTTAATAGTTTCATATCTACTTGAACTAATATTAAAATTAATATGTCTGTGAATTTGTAGATGAGTACAACTTTTGGCCTTATATTTTGACATCCTAGTGGTTCTGTTATTTTTCAAATATTCTTTTATGATTTTCTAATTCATTGCATGTGATTCGTTAATTTGCATAATGTATATTATAGCACCTTTTGTCTAAGTTGTTTAGTTTCCTGTTAATATTATGCATTATTAAATAGTGCTTTTTCTAAGGATTTGAATACTTTTATCATTTTGATATAATATATACAGATATATAATTTATAGACCTAGTGCATGTGGATGAGCATTTTTTGAGTACTAGTCAATGTACAATGTCAATTCCTGGGTTTGTATTTGTACTCAGTTGCTTAGCAATGTCTGGTAATACCCACTTGAACTTTGGTGGACTAATACTCAAGGAAAATTAGTTTACATGATATGTAAATGGTACATTGAAGTCCTCGTGGAAATTCACATAACAGCCAGTGGCATGTTAATCCCAAATATCTGCCCTATATCAATCAGTATTCCAGAATTATAAATAATGATTTTATTTTAATAATGACAGAAAAACTTAATGATCATGTAAAAACTGGCTGTTTTGAATACTATTGTTTGTATTCTGGATCTATAATTGAAATGAACTGTTAGATATAAGGTGTTTAAAACTCCTTTGATATTTGTACATTTTGAAGTAACAAATCAAACTTGGTAAGTGGTGAAAATCTTTATTCACTAAAATATGTTCTTAAATATTATATAGATTGTATATTATTATATAGATTTTTAATATTTTAAATAAGAGGATGTCTGTTAATTTCTTTAGTCACCTCCAGGTTTGAAGAAGAATTTAATGCGTACTTATGATTCTTGGACTCCTGAACAAATTAGCAAAAAAGATAATGTATATCGAGCTCATGCTCTCTTTAGTTTTGCATGGTTTCATGCTGCATGTCAAGAAAGAAGAAATTATATTCCACAGGTAATTAAGAATGTCTCAAATAGTCAAAACTTTGCATTTTATTAGAATATTTTTATAGTTTAATATAAATACCTAGGATCATATCATTATTTGGCTCATGATTCATAAATTTATATCTCCAACTTTTTCAAATTATCAGACTATATTTAGTTATCCACTCACATCTCATATTTACTCAGTAAGTATAAGATATCATTTGTATGATTAACTTCTCACAAACATCTCAAACTTCAAGAACTGCTTTCCCCATACTTGTTTTTCCTTAGTATATTAGTATTTAGTATACCTTTAGTATATTCTTCTTGGTAAAGGCACTGATCCCCATCTTACTTAAGATAGAATTATAGGAATTGTTTTGGTGTTTTTGTCTTTTAATTTTCCTACCAATACATGATTAAGTACTATTTTGACTTCAAAATACAATTCTATTTTTTCTTAGCTTCATTTCACTTAACCTGTATTACTTTCTGCACTTGCCTTCTAAGTATTGTTACTTTGTTGCTGTTGTCATTTGGTTGGGTCTTTTAGTTTTGTTTTTGCATTCACCAACTAAAATATCTTCCTCATATGTGAGTTTGATTATTCCTTTATTTTGCTTAAAACTAATCCGATGGCTTTTTGTTGTACTTGTGGAAATATAATGCAGATTTCTTTCTATGGTGCAGAAGGAAAGTTCTCTTCAACCTCCTCTCTTACCCCACATCTTACTTGTACTCTACTCTTTTGTCACACTGGACTACTTTAAGGTTTTGAATCCATAAGGTCTTTCTCATTATTGGCTCTAGCTGCCATTGTTACCAAAACCAATAAATTGTGCTTTCCCATTGCTGTGGCATTCATTGCTGGTACTAATACTTTGTTCTTGCTAAATGACTATCTCTGCCATGAACTCTTCTGTATTTAATTTTTTTCCATTCTCTTTATTTAACTTTGTCCAATTCTGCTGGAGAGCTATCTCCCTAATGCTCTTCTCATCTTTCCACCCTTTTAGCCTCTCGATTTCAGTTACGTGTCAAAACAAGAGCATACATTCTGGAATTAGACAGACTTGGGTTTGAGTCTGTCTCAAGAACCTTGCTTTTTGATCTTGAATAAACTACTTTAACCCCAATAAACACCACCACCCCATTCACTTTCTGTAAATATAGAATGAGAATGATGTGTATATTTGCCTTTGTTGTAGGCAAATGGTATATATTTGTAGGTGCTTACCATGGTGACTGGCACATATCCTGTTAAATATTTTGTCAAACAGATGGTATAGTAAATAATCATAGTATTGCACTGCATTATATAATTTGCATACCATACTTATGGAAAGAATACACTTATTATTTTAATTTTACAAAGAGGAAATGCATTTCAATGATAATTAACTCGCTGAAGGCATTATACCTAAAACTCTATAGAGTTCTGAAAAGGCTAGGAATATATTCCTCTAAATCTTTTGCTATTAACTTCTCTGACATCAGTCTTGGCCTTCTGTAGCAAATAATCCTGATAGATAAAGAATTAGCGATAGTGGTGTTGATAAATTATATTTAAAATGAAGTTAAATTTTATTGTGTGTTATGATACATATACATAGTGTAAATTTAAAAGCTAAACAAAGTTTTGTAATTGAGGTAGTCTCCTCCCTCCATATACCTTTGCCCCTGAGTTTCCTTTCCATGGGTATCACTATAAACTGTTTTTTGAGTGTTCTTCAGTGATATTAGTGATATCATAAAAACATTTTATGATATATAAAAACAGTGATATTATAAAAACATTTTATGAATATATGATATTATAAAACATTTATGTGATATTATAAAAACATTTTATGAATATATACATATATACTTAATGTTTTTTGTAACTCAAACAGTAGCCTATTACAAATATGTCTGTATCTTGCTTTTTTAAATACTATATTTTAGAAATTACCCATACATATAGTTATGTCAAATTTAAATTTGTATCACATTATACTGATGTGCACATTTTTAAAACAATTTTGTGGTGTTGGGGATTGAACCCAGGGCCTTGTGCATGCAAGGCAAACACTCTACTGATAGAGCTGTATCCTCAGTCCTGATGTGCATTTTTTAACTCATATATCAAAAGCACATATTTTTTCAATCTTTGCTATTGTGAAAAAATGTTACAAATTTTTATCCCTATACTTCATTTAACACTTAATAGTAGCTTTTCTAAATGTGGAATGTTTGAGTCAAAAGATGTCTTTTTTTTTTCAAATTCATAAGTATTACCAAGTTGTTTTTCATGGAGGACATGGTAGTTCATTTTCCACAAAAAAGTTTGAGAATATATTTTTTCCCATGGCAAGTCTAATCTCATAAAAGTTATAGTTGGAGGTGAAAGTAGATAAGACATATATTACTAAATTGCTAGAAACTATATAATAACAATATATAGTAAGTAATATTGATAGCAGCAGTCTTTGAGTTTGGGGTTTTTAGAAATGTTAATGTTTAATATATTTTAATACTTTGAAAGAATGTTTCTTTTCACAAATAAGGTCTAAGATATAAGAAATCTTACTAAGACTTTGTTTTGAGTTGGTAGAAAGTGTACTTACAATATTATAGGACATAAAAAATGAAATAATGTCATTTCCATGAAAATGGATAAAACTGGAGATGGGGAGCATCATGTTAAATGAAATAAGTCAGATTCAGAAAGTCAAGGGTCATAGTGTTGTCTCATATGTGGAAGCTAGAGGGAGAAAAGGAACAAAAAGGATCTCATGAAAATAGAAAGGAGATCAGAAGGGTGCAGGAAAGGAAAGGAGGAGGGATGAGGGAAGGACAAGGAGAGGTACTGGGGAATGAAATTTTCTAAAGTATGTTATGTGCATGTACAAATATGCCAGTTGGACATCTCCAATGATTGAAAATCCATATATTTTTGTAAATGCATATATTCTAGATCATGTAGAAGAAACACAGATTATTTTCCTTTTTTTTCTCGCCCCAGATTTTGTTCCTTTTGTTCATTCTTTATTGTCATTGACTCAAACAGTGTCTGGTATAGAGCACACACTCCACAAGTTTTTTTTGTTTGTTTGTTTTTGTTTAAAGATTTGTTAAAATTTTATTTCAGAAGAATTCCTTCCCAAACATCATATTCTTACAGTGTTCTACTTATTAATGAATATCCACCATATATTTGAAAACATAAGCATAGAAATCATTCTCAACTGCTCTCCTTTCTGGTATCTCCATTCTCCATTAATATCTAATACAAAAATTCTGTTAATTTTTTTTCCTAACAACTTTTCAAATCTATCTACTTTTGTTTTTCTACCTATCCTATCCCCTTTATTATCATTAGGACTTTCCTTACCTCTTAGATTGGATTAGATCTCTTTCTTATATACACCAAGTATGTTTCTTTACATCAAATTTATTATACTTTGTAGTTATACATGTATTTAAATGATTGTCTCTACCTCCTTCCTACATTTGACTGAAAGTTACATGAGAGCAGAGATAACCTATGTTCGGGTTTACTCATATTCCCAGAGCCTCAACTATAATACACATTTAAGAAATGTTTTTTGAGTGATGAATACATGTAATTTGTATTAGTATTCCTAAATACTTTCCAAGTCTAAAACATCTTAGTTTGAACTTACCTGATTGCATAATTAGTTATAGCCCATTAGAAAACAAATCATATTTTAGTTTTATGTTATTCTATATACAATTTTGAGCTCTATGAATATTCTTCTATGAATGCTTTGTTGATTTAGCATGAATGAATGTAGAGAAATAATAATATGTTTTGGGGACTCTAATATTTGTTTTCATATTTGTGGAAAAAAATCTGTACTTCTGAAAATTAAGATTATAGAAAATATGCTACTGTATACAGAGTATATAGAATAAAAATTTATACCAGTTTGTTCTATGACTGTATATATTTAAGTGATAAAAACAAATATGGTACTAATATAGTACTTTTCATGCTTCGGAGGTCTGTAGATTTTTTAAATTACTGTTATTTTAGATGTATATTGGTTTTATTAAATTCTCAGAAGTTGTATTTTTTTTTTACTGTATATTGAACACATTTTAAATTGTAAGGGCACGTATGTGTACATACATTGCCTTTGAACACTGCTTAATTCTTTACTACTTTTTAAATTTGTTTTGGTAGGGTTGGACCAAGTTTTATGAGTTTTCTTTATCAGATCTTCGGGCTGGGTATAACATTATTGACAGACTCTTTAATGGTAAGTTCTACAAAAATTTTATACCTCTGGTGTTAATGATAAATTCAATTTGTAGTGTTATCAATATTTTTCAGAACTGGCTTGCTTAACTTCCTGTCACAAAATTTGATTGTCTTTTTTTTTTAGTATTTTGTATCCCAACTGCCATATCTGTGTTATTTGGATTTTTATCTGTTCTTGTCATTGGTTTTGATATAACCCATTTGATTTCTGATTTGTCTGTATCTCTCAGGAAGTGGAAATCTAGGAAGACCTTGTCTTCAATTTATGGCATATAAAAATTTCAGGCTTCAACTGAGTTGTTCAGATCTCTTTCCAGGATTGTTCTGTTTAATATCTTTTTGTTTATTTACTCATTTGTTTTTTGTTTCTGCCTTTTCACTAGAATGTTATCTACAATAAATGAAGGTGTTTGTCTTGTTTACATCCCTAGCAGTACCTAGTCCATCATAAACATAAGAAATTTTTCTGTTATATGTGTTTGGCAAAAGGATAATGACAGACATATATGATGTAGCCAAGTCCCATTTTAAATGTTATATTTGAGGTTAAAAAAAAACTTTTTAATGAAGCATAAAATGTCAAAAAAAGTACTTATAACATTCAGCTCAGTGAAATTTTCACAAATGGAACACACCAATGTAGCCATTGTAGCCATTCTTAATCAAGAAACAGAACATGACTACTAATTACCCCAGTTTACATTCCATGCAATGTTGATTTCCAGTCACTTCCCTTCCCTATATTTCCTATCTTATCCTTTGAGTTAATGTTAGATACCTAACTCTATATATTAGTTTTGCTTATTTTTGTAAAACTGGATCATACAGCATGTGTCCTTTAGTGGTTAGGTTCTTTCAGTTATATGTGATAGATTTATCCATATGGTTGCATGTATTTGTAGTCCATGTATTGTCAAGGCTATATAGCCTGCTGTTTGATTATAGGCAGTTCTGTTGATAGATATGTGGGTAGTTTTCAGTTTGAGATGATTAATAGCGTGATAGCTTTAGATGAATATATGGATATATTTTTGTGGGGTATTTATGTATTAAAGTCAGTATACTGTAGAGATAGCTACCATGTTGATTATGGCTCAGTTCTTAATTAGCCAAGTTATGGAATCAGCCTAAGAGCCCATCAATGGATGAATGGATATATATGTATATATCATATATACAAATGGATATATACGTGTATGTATGTACATATACATATATACCAGAGTATTATTAAATCATATAGAAGAATAAAATCCTGTCATTTTCAGGAGAACAGATGCAACTAGAGATCATAATGAAGTAAAGTAAGCCAGACACAGAAAGACAGTATTGTGTAATTTCTCTCATGTGGAATCTAGTGGTGGTGGTAGTGAGACATAAAAGTAGAAGGGAAATTATTAGAAAACAAGAAGGGCATCAAGGGGAGGGGAAGGGCAAGAAACGTAATGGAGGAGTGAATATGAGCAGTATGTTGTTTACACATACGAAAATGCCACAATGAAACCTATTATTCTGTGTAATTAAAATGCACTAATAAAATAGTATTTAATCTCATCTTAAAAATATAACTGTATAATTTATGGTTGCAAAATTTCCTAGTATCAAGGGACTCTGTATGTAGAATACAATTCAGAAGAAAAAATTTAATTAGGCCAATTGATAAAAGATTGTGATAGAGATTAAAGCCATGTGACCTAGAGCAACTTTCTTAACCTTTTAAACCTCAGTTTCCAGATTTATAAATAGGAATATAGGCTATCTGTTTGCTTAATTATTGAGAAGTTTAAATGAAAAAAAGTCACCTGAATCATTTAACATTTAGTGTATTTAATAGTGTAAACATGTTAGCCTATTATTGTTTTTTATTCTAAGATTTTCTTATAAAAATATGATAAAATATTTCACATAAGGTCACTTCTACTTTTTTAAATTGAAAGGAATACTAATAATGTTTTTCTGTTCCTTTGTGACCTAATTACCCATAAATGGCATCAATTACTGGTGTACCATTTAGTGAATATCAAGGTAAAAGAGAAAACTGATAAGTCTTAGTAAAGTGCTCTGTTATTTAGCCATTGTTCATTGTAAGATATAGATTGGAAACAACTTTAATTATTCCTCTATCATATAGATGCCTTTATTCTCTAGGAGGCCATAAATCACTTGGGTTCCAAGGTGTTTCATAACACTACTTAACTATCAAGTTTTATGAATTTTATAGTGATGAGATAGAACAAAGCTAGTAATATTAACAAAAAAGTTAGCTGGCTAGTTTAAATACAGTTGTGTTTCCTGTATTTACTAGAGATTGGAAACTTAATTCTTGTACGTTAACATTACCACTGAATTGTGTTTATGAGGATATTTGTTGAAATAATATAGAGAAAAGTTCCATAATGTTTTTATACATTTCTTTTTAGTAAAATAGAAAATGGATAGTTAACTATGGAAATCATGACGTATAGAAGACTTTTATATGAAGATGTTTTGTAGCATTTCCCTGTTAATCAGATTATTTTGTGAACTGAATTTTTCATTAAGTGCTGCATAAAATAGTTTTTGACAGGATCTTTAAGGAGTTTCCAATTTAAGTAAGCAGCATTGTATGACTGAAAAAAAAAAGGATGGCTCAGGATTCATAATGCCTTATTTCCAATCCAGATCTGCGTGGCTATGTGAAATTTCTCAAATTTCCTAGACTTCAATTTGTCCATCTGTATAATTGAATGATATTAATACTTCCATGTTTTCCATGAGATTGAGTTAATAAGTGTAAAACATTTTGAAAAATTTTACGTGATAAAGTAATCTAATAAATTTTAAAGACTATCAATATTGACCATTTAAAGAAATGACAGCTATTATTAAACATATATATCCATATTCTATAAATATAACCACAGCCAGTAATTTAGTTAACATTTTAGAAATGCAATTTTTTTTTTAATTATAGGTACCAAAGATGTACAATGGGAATTTGTACATGGTTTATTTGAAAATGCTATTTATGGAGGGCGTATAGATAACTATTTTGACCTCAGAGTTCTTCAATCATACCTGAAACAGTTTTTTAATTCTTCAGTAATCGATGTATTAAACCAAAGAAATAAGAAAAGCATTTTTCCATATTCCATATCTCTTCCAAAATCCTGCAGTATTTTGGTAAGTAAAATGAATTATTTTCAGTGTACTACTTATACCAAATAGATCCTTGAATCATTTTTTAAAAAAGTTTTATTGGTTCTTTTTAGTTGTACATGATAATAGAATTCATCCTGACATAATTATAAAAGCATGGAATATAATTTGTTCTAATTCAGTTCCCAGTACTTTCCCTTTCCCTCCCCTCTTACCACTCCCTGTTCCCTTCCCTCTACTCTACTGATCTTTCTGTTATTTACAGTTTTTTTAAATTAGTGTTTTGTCAATTTACATAATGGTGAGATTCTCTGTGGTATATTCATATATATGTACATAGGAATGTTAGCTCAGATTCATTCCACTGTCTTTCCCTATCCCATCCCTCCTTCTTTCCCTTCATTACTTCTTTTCCTTTCCTACTTCACTGATCTTTCTTCTACTCTTTTTAAAAAATCATGTCTTACATTGTTAAACATATCATTTCTTTTTAAAAGCACAAGTAATTATTCAATACAGATTGTTAATTTTGTCACATGGACTGATTTTCTAAACTCTAGTGAAGTGTCTTATAAACTTTTGGGTATTTACTGAAGATCAATTTTATCATAGTGACAATAGGGTGTTGTGTAGGTAAATCATAGAGTAAGCAGCCCAGGAAAACTAAAACAATGTAGGATTGCTGTGAATAGCTGGAAAGGAGGATATGCTATTTCCTAGTAGATGTGAATGTGCTCTGTTGTACTGAAGAATATAGAAAGTCAAATAGTGTATAGCAAATATCTGTCTTTAGTTTCTGCCATGCAAATTTAAAGCAAGTCTCAGTATGTAAAAGGCATCCACTTTATCTTTTAAAGCAACACTTTTGTTTGTGTGTTTTTAGCAAGCTGTAGCTTTTGCCTTGAGCCATCACACGAAAGCCTTCTAGAATGCAGTCATCTTTTCCAGAAAATAGTATTTAATATAGCCCAAAGATTTTAATTCTAGTTTATTTTGTCACAAACCTATATTTGTATACATGCTCAAATATTTTGAGTATTAGTATGACATTTCTTCATACATTTTAAAGAGATATATTTGATTATATAGTTGTTTCATGTTATTTCTCAAATATTTTTAAGAAAATTCTTTCAATAATATAATTATCATAAAACAAATCTAATAATATGCTTATTAAATATTTTATGTTATTAACTACCCCATCTGTTTTGTTTTTAAGTTATTTTTCATTCGCTTAGTCATTCAATAATGTGCATTACAATTCTGTTCAATGATAGCATTGTTCCAAACATTCTGGATACAGTGTTGAATCTATGATGTTTACTTTATAGTAGAGAACATTAGAGTGAATGAGCAGTTTATTGCATAGGTATTTATTCTATTTTTTTTTTCAGATAGTGTACCTCAACATCTTCCATCTCTATTTGAAGCCTGGGTGGAAAATTAAAATTCATGCAAAATGCACACATCATCTACATATATTGTACATGCAATGCAATGAATTTTTATGCATCAAACACACAAGTATAACCAGCACAGAAGAACATTGTCAGTTCCCCAGAGCCTTCCTCATGTTTTCTTGTAGTTGCCACCTTTCCCACAAAGGATACATTTATTGACTTCTGTCAGCCTAGGTTAGTTTTTTAAAAAAAAAAAAACAACATTTTTTTTTAGTTGTCAATGGACTTTATTTGTTTATATGTGGAGCTGAGAATGGAACTCAGTGCCTCACACATACTAGACAAGCGCTTTACCACTAAGCCACAACCCCAACCCAGCCTAGGTTAGTTTTGCTTATTTTTATACTGTTTACATAAATAATATAGTAAATATTATTTTGTGTCCAAGTGAGGATACAGTAGTCTGGACATGTGACTGCCAGTTAGTCAACTTGTTAGTATATAGTTCTACATAGACAGAAGACAGTCTACATGAGAAGAATTTACAGCTATTTGGAAATAAACCAACTCTACAAAGAGCAATAGTTTTAAATTTATAGGATTATTTATGAGAATTACAATTTAGTTTTCTATCTGAATTAGATAGGAGGATACCAAAAGTTTGCTGAAAGGATGAACACACACACATACCCATAAACATATACTCCTGCACATTGTGATTGAACATCATGAAGAAGTTTACAAATGAGAGGAATTAAATGAGAGGAATTTCCACGCACAGCATATATTTCCAAAATATGACATATTTACAGGACCTAGGCTTCCTGGAATCCAATTCTAACCTTGAAAATACTTCAGGGGGCAACTGCCAAGGATGAAAAAGTATGATGAGAAGTTAGAGGACATGTCTCCCCACTCCTACTCAGCAAATTCAGTTTAGATGCATATACTGTACTACCAATGTTGGTAATATAACATTGAATGAAATAGCTTGCCTCTTTATGAAAACAAAACAATTCCTATCTTTTATCCAAAATGAATTATTCCTCTTGGTGTGCATTTAATCTTTATCTAAAGTTATGTGTGGATAAACATTCATGTGAATGCTTGATAAAACAAGCTTATGCAATACTTAGAGTAAATCTTGGGATGAAATGGTAGGATTATCAATGCATTTCATCATACTTCATCAGCAAACTGAAGACTAACTATAGAATTGCTGTATGATAGTGATACACAGAGCAGGACTTGTGTAACAGTGTGTCTCATAGGTTTAGATGTCTTTTAAAAAAAAAACTTTGGAATATTTATTCTAACTTAACATAAGCAGAACTAAACTTTGCAGATTGGTGTTTGGTAGGTTATGGAGAAAATATTACACTGATTTCCTAAAAACATCTAACATAACTGGGTGTTAGGACACATGCTTGTAATCCTAGCTACTCAGGAGGGTCACAAGTTTGAAGCCAGCCTGGACAACCTGGTGAGACCCTGACTCAAAGTAAAATTTAAAAAAGGATTAGGGGTGTAGCTCTGTGATGGAGTGGTTGCCTAGCATGAATGAGGTCTTGGGTTCAATCCCTAGTTGCATTTAAAAAAAACCAAAACCCCCCAAATTAACATAATATTGTAATATAGTAGGTATAGTCACTAAATGTTTGTTTTAATCAATTCAAGGTTTTCTTGAATTGGGGAGTTGGGACAGGAAAATATAGTATAAAATAATTGATGCACAAAAAAGTATTGAAAGAATATTTCCTATAAAATGAGTTAAAATAAAGACAAAGCGAAATTTACATGAATAAGTCTTTATAATTTTCATTCTTTCTGACTTCAATGGTTACAAATTCAATCTCTAGTTAAAATTTTTTCTTCTTTATGTTTAGGACTATCGTGCAATCATTGAAAAACTTCCAGAGGACGACAAACCTAGTTTCTTTGGTCTTCCTGCCAATATTGCTCGTTCATCTCAGCGCATGATCAGTTCTCAGGTAACTTAAGAAAGTATCTACCTTTTAGAAAAATATGGCCTTGGAGGCTGAATGAAACTAGTTTGCTTCATTACTACAAAACTCACAAACTTTTATTTAAAACTTTATATCACTAATGGATTCCAATTTTACTTTAAATAAATTTTAAAAGGATCAAAATTTTTTCTTAATGTTTTCAAAAATTAGTAATATAACATCAAGTACTATAATTTTTATTTAAAATATTTGTATTGTGATATATTTTATGATTACTTTAAATGTGTGATTGAATTAATATTGACATTGAATTTAAATTTTCATAATAGGTATTAGATACACATATAATTTGCAATTGTGTATTAGCTTAAATGATAAATTTGTTTCTTATTAATTTACTCATGATTGAACATTATGTGTATTTGGAATTTGAATTTTCAAATCACTGAAGTAGAAAAATGTTTGCTATGAAGAATGTATATTCCAGGTCCATCTTAATTAAGAAGAGCTCACATTTATTGACCTTCCACTATGTGCCTGAAATTCTTCTAAATGCTTTATACTCATGAACTTTAATGTTAATAGACTCTATAAAGTAAGAACTATTACTTTCCCCTTTTAACAGATGAGGAAACTGATATAGATACACACAGAATTATATATTGCAACTTGCCCAGGATCATAAAAGCAGAGTTAGAACCAGAATTTAAACTCAAACTGTCTGAAGAGGTGTTTCTTATCACCCTTTACTTAGAGCCACTCTTCAGGCATGAATGTATTGCTAAGAAATGTGCACCATTTCAGGGGCATGAAATTATGAACCATTACATAAGGTTCATTGTGTAATTGGTGCATAGAAAACTCATATAGCCCTTACCTATTTATTTTGGTTAATTATGGGCATTTTAGTTAGATTTTATTTTTCTATTTAAATCTACAGTTTGTATTTTATTGCTATTTTAGCCAACATTTATAAAACTGATAGTGTTTCTTCTGTTTTATTGTTAACTATTTTGCCTTCTTGAAATTTTAAAATTACCATATTATAAAAATTTTTAGCATCTATTTATAAAAGCAAGTATAAATGTTCCCTGGAATAAATAACATCTCCATCTATACCAAATGACAATATTCTCCAGTTCCTTTTTCCTTTCTTATAAAAGTGTCCAATCAAATTGTCTATGAGATAATGTGAAGTCCTACATGGACCTTACATTTTTTTATATTTTTATTTTAGTTTTATGCAGTGCTGAGAATTGAACTAATAAATGCCTCACATGCATTAGGCAAGTGCTCTACCACTGAGCTACAACCCCAGCACAGACCTTACATTCTTACCATAGGTGGTTAAACTTGTCATTTCTCTCCATGCTTTTTAGCTGACTTGAAACAATTATTTTTCAATATTTACACCAATGACATATATGGATTTTTAATATATTTGTATGTGTGAGTGTATATGCACATACTAGCCCTTCACAAATATTCTCCTGATATAAAGTAAACCTGAAAGCACTTCATTTAAAAATACAGGGCTGGGGATATAGCTGAATTGGTACAGTGCTTGCCTTGCATGCACAAGGCCCTGGGTTCAGTCCCCAGCACCACACACACAAAAATACAAAAAACAAAAACAAAAAAACCTAAAAACAACTGACTGGGGTGGCTCCAGAGGATGAGGCAGGAGGATTGTGAGTTCAAAGCCAGCCTTAGCAACAGTGAGGTGCTAAGCAACTCAGTGAGACCCTGTCTCTAAATAAGTACAAAAATAGGGCTGGGATGTGGCTCAGTGGTTGAGTGCCCCTGAGTTCAATGCCTGGCACCAAAAAACAAACAAACAAACAAAAACAATAATAGCTAATCCAAGTTTTTTTTTATTGTTTGCCAATGTGCATATATGCATATATATTTTATGTATACATAAAATTTTACAACAGTGCTTTAACAGAAAAGGCTAAAATAATTAAAAGATTATTAAAAGAATAAGAGGTATTTTACAGAACCCAAAAAGGGGTTTACTTTTGGAACCTTATTAACAGATCCAAAAGCCTTTTTAAAACTCTATTATCAACAGAACATAGCTTCTGCAATGCTAGTCTAAGTATAATTCAGCTTCTAGGGGAATTGGATTTAGTCCAGCTTGAATCAGACATCTAATGAAAGGAATGGGGTAACAGAATAGATACAGCCTTAGAAACTTCAGGGAAGTATATAGGGAAAAAAGTGCAGAATTCCCAGCATTTTCACCTAATAGGGAAGTCCAACACATACAGCTTCTTTTGCTCTTGGGCCATGTATGGCTACAAAAGCCAAGGGTATGAGGGTTATCTTGGTACTATGAGAAACCTTATTGTTTCCTGCTAATCTTTTTTTCTCTTTTCATTTTAGTAACATAGGTCCAGAATTGGCATACCAATATCAATACTCAGTCCCTAGTCTAACTTGAGTTCCAAGCATCAGGGGTTTCATAACAAACTAGGCAGATAAAACCTTTACTTACCTGAACACTGTAGTTTTTAAGCAAACAGTACTATAAGAAGATAAACTCCAATGTTATTTTCCCCAACAATCCAGGATGTATTTTTACTTTTTACTCACTCTAGTATACCAAATAATGCTCCAAAATTCATTTTACTACACTTTAATCTCTAATATTTTGTCTTGCCTTAGTATTGAAACTAATTAGTATTACTAATATTTGTTAGATAAGAAGAAGATAATATATTCTTAGAGGTTTTCTGGTAACACATACTTTAATATGTGTTTTAACTATAGGTCTGTTTCACTACTTTTTAAAAGTTCTTAATTATCATTTTCAAACATAAGATGATTTTTACAGTACAATTATTAAAATCTCTTATTTTTATAATTACCAATATGTATACATATTTGAACTACAAAATGTCTATGTTTAGAGCATATAGAGGTTTTTCATTAGAAGCCACAATTAGAATGTTTGCCTTTATTTGAAAGTGAATACTCAGATATTAAGAAGTCGGACTTGACGTCAAGTGTGTTATTTGCTTCACACCAAATAAATGTTAAAATATACATTATTAGTCATGCACAAGTTCAGAATTGTGAGAACTGTTATTGAAGCAGGTACTCAGTAATTTGGGCTTTTAAAGATAAATACCAATGCAAAAGTTATATAATCGATTGTGTACAAATATGAAGGCTGGAAATGAATCCAGTACACTCACATAACCCTAAGTGGCATTTATTACAAAGTGTTCATGATACTTACGTACAGATGGCTGTATGTCAATAGTTGTCAGTTCCTTTTGTGTAACCTGACTCAATATATATGCCAAATGGTGTTCTCATTCACATTAAACAATGTGATAGCCCTTTTCCTTCTACTTTTCCACTGTGTTATTAATGCTGTATAGACAGTGTTGCATTAATCAAAATGTGAGTGTCAAAAGGAAGAGAATTTGCCCTTTCATTTTTGATGGTGGGGAGAGGAAGAGATTGGATTGGTTTAATATATAAAATTGAGGTAACTATGGAATAGTATTTTTTGAGATGCCAATGGAATAACTGCTTGGACATTCTAATAGGAATTTGTACTAAATAAACCGAGATTTCATATATACATTTGATAACAGATTTGGCAAACATAAAATCCCATATGGAGAGGAAGCCATGGGAGTCAGATTGCTAGGGAGCATTGATAAAGCAGAAAAACATGCCCAAAAGTAGAATCCCAGGAAATAGCTATATTTAGCATACATTTGGAGATGGGTGATACGTCAAAGAATTGTAACAAGACTGATGTGCAGTCAGAAGAAATAAGACATTAGAAGATCTTGAAAGGCAGTAAGAATGTGTGGTGCTAATTGGAGTATGGGGAAGAGAGCTAAGTGATAGCATGATTAGTACAGTCAATTGTCATTTAGTGGAGTCGTTACATTTTTCTATATATAGAACCATATCATCTGCAAACAGGGATAATTTAGTATCTTCCTTTTCTATTTATATTTTTCTAAGAAATTGTATTTTTTCTTGCTGGAATGTTCTCATTAAAACTTCTAGTACTACATTGAATATGAGCAATAAGCATGGACACTCTTGTGTTATTCCTGATCTTGGAGGAAATGCTTTTAGATATTTCCTGTTCAATGTAATGTTGTTCATGTGTTTGTCATACACAGACCATCACACTGTTGAAGTATGATCCTTATAGTCCTAATTTTCAGGGATTTTTAATTTTTATTGTTAAAAATTTGTTCTTTTTAGTTATGCATGATGATATATTTTGACATATTTATACAAACATGGAATGCATCTTACTCTAATTAGGATCCCAGTCTTGTGGACGTACATAATGGTGAGATTCACTCTGGTGTATTTATATATGTATATAGGAAAGTTAAGTCAGATTCATTCCATTGGCTTTCCTATTTTCTGTTGCCCCTTCCTTCCATTTATTCCTTTTTGTCTAATCTACTGAACTTCTATTCTTCCCTTCCCATCCCTTGTGTGTTAGTGTCTACATATTAAAGATGCTAATATGTTTGGCCTTTGGTTTGAACTTTGGTTTTTTGGGATTGGCTTATTTTGCTTAGCATAATAGTTTCCAGATCCATCCCTTTTTTTGGCAAATGTCAGTCATAAAGTCATTCTTTTTCTTTTAAAAAAATTTTTTCTTTGTTCTTTTTAGTTATACATGACAGTATGTATTTTGACATGTCATACATGCATGGAGTATAACTTCCCATTTTGTGGTTGTACATGATGTGGAGTTATACTGGTTGTGTATTCATATATGAACATAGGTATGTTATGTCATCTATTCTACTGTCTTTCCTATTCCTATCCCTCCCTCCCTTCCATCCAGTCCCTCCTGTTCAGTCTGGTGACCTCCACTCCTCCCTCCCTTCAACTATTGTGAGTCAGCATTCACATATCAGAGAGAGCATTTGTCCTTTAGCTTTGGGGATTGGCTTATTTCACTTAGCATGATAGTCTCCAGTTCCATCCATTTACAGGCAAATGCCATAATTTCATTCTTTATGGCTGAGTAATATTCCATTTTCTTTAACCATTCATTTGTTGAAGGGCACCTAGGTTGGTTCCATGACTTAGCTATTGTGAATTGAGCTGCTGTAAACATTGATGTGGCCACGTCACCATAATATGCTGATTTTAAGTCCTTTGGGTATATGCCAAGGAGTGGGATAACTGTGTCAAATGGTGGTTCCATTTCAAAGTTGGTGAGGTATTTCCAAACTGCTTTACAGAGTGGTTGCACCAATTTGCAGCCTCACAGGCAGTGTATGAATATATCAATTTTTCCCACATCCTCACCAACATTTATTGTTACTTATATTCTTGGTAATTGCCATTCTGACTGGAGTAAGATGGAATCTCACTGTAGTTTTAATTTGCATTTTTCTAATTTCTAGAGATATTGAACTATTTTTTCATAGATTTGTTAATCATTCATATTTCTTCTGTGAAGTGTCTGTTCAGTTCCTTTGGCTATTTATTGACTGAGTTATTTGTTTATTTGGTGTTTTTTGAGTTCTTTATATATCCTAGAGATTAATGCTCTGAGGTACAGGTGGCAAAGATTTTTCTCCCATTTCGTAGACTCTCGCTTTGTGCTCTGGATTGTTTCCTTTACTGTGAAGAAGCTTCTTAGTTTGATACTATCCCAAACTAAAATTTTCTGATTCTTGATTTTACTTCTTGTGCTTTTGGAGTCTTGTTGAGGAAGTTGGTTCCTAAGCTGACATGATGGACTGTTGGGTCTACATTTTCTTCAAGTAGGCTCAGTGTCTCTACTCTAATGCCTAGGTCCTTCATCCACTTTGAGATGAGTTTTGTACAGGGTGAGAGAGAGGGGTTCAATTTCATTCTGCTACGTATGGATTTCCTGTTTTCCCAGCACCATTTGTTGAAGAGGCTGTTATGGTTTGGATGTGAGATGTACCCCAAAACTCATGTGTGAGACGTTGCAAGAAAGTTTGGAGGAGAAATGATTAAGCTATAACCTTAACTTAATCTTGAATTAATTCCTGATGGGATTAACTCAGTGGTAACTGGAGGCAGGTGGGGTATAGCTGGAGGAAGTGATTCACTGGGAGTGTGGCTATGGGAGATGTATTTTGTATCCAGAGAGTAGAGTCCCTGCATTCTGATCACCATGTTAGCTGCTTCCCTCTGCCATATTCTCTTCCACCATGATGTTCTGCCTCACCCCAAGTCCCGAGAAATGGAACTGGCCTTCTGTGGACTAAAACCTCTGAAACCGTGAGCCCTCAAATAAACTTTTCCTCCTCTATAGTTGTTCTGGTTGGGTCTTTAAGTCACAGTGGTAAAAAAGCTGACTAAAACACTATCTTTTCTTCAATGTATGTTTATGGCGCCTCTATTATGAGATAATTGTATTCACATGGGTTAGTCTCTGTGTCTTCTACTGTTTTATTAATAGTCTTACCTATTTTGATGCCAACAGCATGCAGTTTTTATTCCTATAGCTCTGTAGGATAATTTAGAGTCTTGTATTCTGGTGTCTCCTGCTTCACTTTACTTGCTAAGAATTGCTTTGGCTATTCTGGGACTGTTGTTTTTCCAAATGAATTTCATTATTGCTTTTTCTATTTCCATGAAGAATGTCATTGGAATTTTAATAGGAATTGCATTAAATCTGTGTGCTTTTGGTAGTATGGCCATTTTGACAATATTAATTCTGCCTATCCAAGAATGTTGGGGGATCTTTTCTTCTTCTAAGGTCTTTCTTTAGTGTTCTATAGTTTGCATTGTAGAAGTCTTTCACCTTTTTTGTTAGATTGATTCTCAAGAATTTTATTTTATTTTTTTAAGGCTATTGTGAATGGTATAGTTTTCTTAATTTCACTATCAGTTGATTCATCACTGATGTATAAGAATGCAATTGATTAAGGGGGTTAATTTTATATCCTGTTACTCTGCTAAATTAATTTGAGTTCTAGAATCTTGCTAGTAGAGCTTTTTGGATCTTCTAAAGATAGGATCATGTTGTTGGCCAGTAGGGATAGTATGAGCTCTTCTTTTCCCATTTGTTTCCCTTTCATTTCTTTTGCCTGATTGCTCTGGTTGGTTTCAAGGATGATGTTGAATAGAAGAGTTGGAAGAGGGCATCCTTGTCTTGTTCCAGGTTTTAGAGAGAATGCTTTCAGTTTTTCTTCATTTAGAATGATGTTGGGCTTGGGTTTAACGTATATAGTTTTTACAATTTGAGGTTTGTTCCTACTATCCCTAGTTTTTCTAGTGTTTTGAACATGAATGGATGCTGAATTTTGTCAAATGCTTTTTCTGCATCTATTGATATAATCAGGTGAATTCTTTAAGTCTAATGATGTGGTGAATTACATTCATTTATTTCCTTATGTTTAACCAAACTCACTTTATCATGGTGCATTATCTTTTAAATGTGTTTTGTACGTAATTTGCCAGTATTTTAAGAATTTTTGACCTAAGTTCATCAGGGATAAGTGGCCTGAAGTTTTTTTTCTTTGATGTGTCCTTGTCTGGTTTTGGAATGGTGACACTAGCTTCATAGAATGAGTTTGGAAGGATTCCCTACTTTTCTATTTCATGGAATAATTTGAACAGGTTTGGTGTTAGTTTTTCTTTGAAAGTCTGGTAGAAGTTGGTTGAGAATTCATCCCGACTTGTGATTTTTTTGCTTAGTAGATTTTGATGGCATCTTCAATTTCATTGCTTGAAATTGATCTGTTTAAATTTTCTATGTCCTCCTGATTCAATTTGGGTAGGTCATATGTCTCTAGAAATTTGTTGATGTCTTTAAGATTTTCTATTTTATTGGAGTATAAGTTTTCAAAATAGTTTGATTATCCTCTATTTTTAGTGGTATCTGTGGTGGTATTTCCTTTTTTATCATAAATTTTAGAAATTTGAGTTTTCTCTCTTTGTTAGCTTTGCTAAATATTTATCCATTTTATTTATTTTTTCAAAGAACCAACTTCATTTCATTGTTTTTTTTTTTTTTTTTTTTTTTTTTTTTTTTTTTTTTTTTTTTTTTTTTATATTTTTTTTTTTTTTTTTTTTTTTTTTTTTTTTTTTGGAATTATTTTTTGTGTTGTTGTTTCAATTTCTTAATTTTTGGCTCTGATTTTAATTATTTTCTGTCTTTTACTGCTTTTAATGTTGATTTTTTCTCTTTTTTTCCTAGGGAGCATTGAGATATAACATTAGGTTATTTATTTGATGAGTTTCTATTCTTTTTTAATCAATTAGCTCAGTACTATGAACTTTACTCTTAGAACTGCCTTCAGAGTATTGCAGAAATTTTGATATGCTGTGTTGCTATTCTCATTTACCTCTAAGTATTTTTTTTATCTCCTGATTTATTCAGCTATCCATTGGTCATTTAATAGTGCATTATTTAGTCTTCAGATGTTAGAATAGATTCTGTTTTTTATTACATTGTTGATTTCTAATTTTGTTCCATTATGATCTGATAGGATGCAAGGTACTGTCTCTTTTTTTATTTGCTAAGCCTTGCTTTGTAGATCATTTTATGAAATGATCTGTGTTCTGCTTAGAAGAAAGTGTATTCAGTCATTGATGGGTGAAATATTCTGTATATATCTGCTAAATCTAAATTATTAATTGTAATTTTTAGTTCTGTAGCTTCTTTTATAAGTTTTTATTTGGAGGATGTATCCAGTGATGAAAGAGGAATGTTAAAGTCACCCAGTATTACTGTGTTGTAGTCTACTTGATTCTTGAAATTGAAAAGGGTTTGATATAAGTAGATGCTCCATTGTTTGGGGCATAAACATTTACAATTGTTATGTCCTGTTGTTGCATAATTCCCTTAAGCAGTATGAAATGTCCTCCTTTATCCTGTCTGATTAACTTTGGCTTAAAGTCCACTTTATCTGCTATGGGGATAGAAACATTTGCTTGTTTACAAGATCCATGTGAATAAGTTTTTTTCCCATCCTTTTACCTTCAGTCTGTGGATGTCTTTGCTTATGAAGTGAGCCTCTTGGAGACAGCATATTGTTGGGTCTTGTTTTTTATTCCAATCTGGTTTTCACTTTTATTTTTCATTTCTTCATGAAATATCTTATTGAATGTTTTTGTAGTGCTGGCTTTCTAATTGTGAATTCTTTTAACTTTTGTTTATCATGGAAGGTTTTTATTTCATCATCAAATGTGAAGCTTAATTTTGCAGGGTATAGTATTCTTGGCTCACATCCATTTTCTTTCAGAACTTGGTATATATTATGCTAAGACCTCCTATCCTTGAGGGTCTATGTTGAGAAATCAACTGAGATCCAGATTGGTTTCCCTCTAAACCTGACTTGTCATTATTCTCTGTTCAGCCTTTAAATTCTATCTTTATTCTGTATGTTAGACATTTTTATAATGTACCTTGTTGTGTGTCTGTTGTAATTTTGTATATTTGGGGTCCTGCAAGCCTCCTGTATTTGATTTCCCATTTCATTCTTTTGGTTTGTAAAATTTTATGATTTTTATTTCATAAATTGTGCATTCCTTTGGTTTGTATCTCCACACCTTCACCTATCCAATAAATCTTAGATTTGATCTTTTCAGGTTATCCTATATTTCTTGGAAGTCTGTTTATGATCTCTTAACATCTATTCTCCATGGTTAACTTTATTTTCAAGAATATATATTTTGTCTTCATTGCCTGAGGTTCTGTCTTCCAAATAGTCTAATCTGTTGGTGATCCTTTCCATTTAATTTTTAATTTGTTTTATTGATTCCTTTATTTCATGGATTTCTGCTTTATTTTTTTTTTTCAGAATCTCTCTTTATTGAAGTGATCTTTCACTTCCTGTATTTTCTCTAATTTCACTTCTTACATCAACATTTACTTTGCAGATCCACTTAACTATGTATATTCTAAACTCCTCTAACATTTCTTCCACTGTGGTATGGATAGATTGACATATCTTGGTTTGTTTGGGTCAGTTTGTTTCTTTTTCATGTTGTGTGGCAACCCATCTAACAGTATGGATCTGAGGCAGTAGAGTCAGGAGAGGTGGAGTTTCTTTCCCACATAAGGATATTGTTCAGTGTACCTTTCAGTTTGGTAGGGTAGTATATTTGATCTCTAAACTCTCTGTACCCAGTAAGCTTCAGGCCTCCTTAAAATGTAGGATCCTTTAATTTCTTATCCCTGCACTTTGCTTATGGAAGGACCACTCTGGCTTGTGCATCAGACTGCAGCAGCAGCTGTGGTGCTGGAGATTTCTTCTGTATTATATACAATGTCCTGAGTTTCCAATCTGCTTTCAATACCCAGTATTAAATTCCAGTAAAGCCCCCCCGCACTTTATTTATTTTGATCACCCACCTTGGTGAGAAACTGCCTGTTTTCTTGGTTTCATGCCACAGAGTGGCCAGGAAAGAGACATTCTGCATTCTGTCATCTTGAAACCTGTATGTGAAGATTATTTAAGATCATCTTTAAGTTTTTATAACCTTGGGCAATATGTTGGTGGGTGATGTTGGCCACTTAGAATCTGAGAAGTTTGTTTGTCTAATTACAGACCTTTATGAAACTTGTTCAGTCATTCTATAAAAATCTGTAAAATTTGACCGTCTGAAAATGGGCTTTGGTATGTGTATTTTTTTCCCAAATACAGGTTTTGAGGCAATTCTTAGGCACAGAATTACAGACCTTTATGAAACTTGTTCAGTCATTCTATAAAAATCTGTAAAATTTGACCGTCTGAAAATGGGCTTTGGTATGTGTATTTTTTTCCCAAATACAGGTTTTGAGGCAATTCTTAGGCACCTCAATTTTGAGAGCATCTATACTACAGTTAGAAGAAACTGCAGATAATGCCTTATTTTAGTATCTTAAATGATGCTAAATATGAACATCAGATTCTTTTCTATAATCTGGTCAAAATAAAGTTGCATTTTCCTCAGATTATAGACTCAGAATTAAAATATAGTTTAGCAACATATTGTACTGGTGAAACAGATTTTAGAAATAATTTATTCAAAACTTATTTAGAGGTATTGTTTTCCTAAGGTCATACAGTAGATGACAATAAGTTCAGCAGTATAGGACAGTTTTCTTGAATTATTAAATTCACACTATTGTAGTCCATGAATTCAGTTCTATAAAATATTGCTTTTTTTCTCAAATGAGTGCTCTACATTTAGGAATTTTCTGGAATTTGATAAGTCTTGATTTTGTTCTTCTACTTAAAACAAAATATTTTCTTTATACTTAGTTTGTATTTTAGTTTATGATTATGAGAAAGAAATGTTATATTATTGAATTATCTAATTTAAGACTTCAACAGTTTCAAACTTATTTATGGACTTAATTAATTCAAGGAAATAGTAATGTGCAGTTCTTCAGCAAGATTATTCTATCACTTTCCTTTATTTTAGAAATCGGTGAATCTCTGGAGAAATCTTAGGTAAATCACTATGAAATTTTGATTCACTTTTTAAATTTTTGTGCATCTTATCAATATCCAGTGTGATTTAGGAAAGTGTTTTAACAGTCCTTTGAATTCACACTTACGTAAGCACTTAAATCTTTTTTAGATATAGTCAATGAAGATCAGATCTCTGAGTAAAGACTTCTTTATGGTCTTAAGCCAGTTCAACTCTATACAGGAAATATGATAGCATTTTTATATTGCATAGCTAATATTAGAAATAGTCATATTTCCTCTAGTCACTTCAAATAACTCAAAACATAATCATTCATTACAAAAGTCTACAAGCGTCAGACCTTCTGCTTCCTCATTGCCTTTGTCTTCAAATCCTCTTCCCCTGGCATGTTGTTGGAGCCACAATGGCCACATACTCCTTAAGCTTATGCTTAAGATTCTTCTCATTTTCCATTACCTTCACCTGGATATTCATACTTGGATATCTGTATCTGTGACACCCTTCAGGGCTCTGAATATTACCATATCAGATGGTTCTTTTTTGAGCATTTACATAAAATAGTATTATTCTTCAGCATTTAGTGCTATTTCTTCCCCTTAACTGTCTTTTTTTCCTCATGAGACTGATGAATCCTTTATGTATTCTTTTGATTTTGATTTTTTACTATCTTTTGAAAATATGGTACATATAAAAATATTAATGTTGCATTAACATATAATTAAAACCTTAGAGACATGATATAATTAAACCCATGAGCCAATAACTTAACCTAAGACAAAGGTGTTATAGTAACTTGTATCAACTTATTCTTGCATACATCTGTGCCCAAATTCATTTTTTCTTTTGTTGCTTTTTTGAACTTTATAAAACAGCATATTGCATGTGATATTCTAGGACTTGCTGTTTTTTTCCAACTTAGTTTTTCTAAGATTTTTTATGCAATTGTTCTTTTGACTGTAGTTATATTATCTACTATTACTGTGTGACATTTTATTATACAAATATTACTTTTTTTATCCAATTCCTTATTGACGGGTATTTGAGTTACCCTAGTTTTTCTTTTCTTTTTTTTGGAAGGGGGTGAATATTAAAACAGTGGTCCTATGAACATTTGTGGTTGTATTTCCTGATACATATGTTTAGGAATTTCTCTAAAGTGTATATTTAAGAATAAAATTATTGTGTCAAATTGTTTTTAGTGTTTGTATTTACTTTTGTATCAGCATTCTCATAATTTTATTCTTGGGATTTTTTTATACCTTCATTTTTGCAAATCCGGTAGGTTAAAGTGGTATCTCATTGTGGCTTTAATTAGCATTTTGATTACTAAAGGTTGTGAACATTTATATGTATATGAACCATTTCTGCTTTTGTAATTGGAAAGACAGCAGTGAGGCAGATTTGCCTTAACACAGTGAGGAAGAGGAAGAGTAGTGGGATATGAGGCTCTGAGTTATCTATGATGGAGGTACTAGAGGCACTAGATAACACTGAGTCTTGTGAGTCATGGAAATAACTAAATCATTTTGGCAGTGTATAGCTTGTAGAGAACAGACAACAGAGGTAGTAAGACTTAAAGCAAAGAGACAGAATTTGGTTGCAGTAGGCCAATGCTATTGCTCAAAAATGGTAGCAGGTTCTGGGAGGCAATTATTATTGATCAAATATATGACGAACTTCAGTTCTAGGAAATTTTTATGTCTTTTTCTAGAAGAGCTACATATTTTTCTTTCAGTCCTAGCTACCTATTTTTCCTAATCATGGAGTTCCAGAACTTTATTATTTTATCATAGACTCAATACCAGTTTCATAGCAAACTTCTTAAAATGTGTTATATTTATTCTTAAAAATGATTTTTTTCTGTTGCCAAGGATTTGAGGATTGTTAGTATAATAATTTTAGCAACATTGCATTGAATGGCTTTTATGAAGCCAACAGCTGTGATTACTCATATTTGGCAGCTGTAGTTATCCTGACTCAAATGGTTTTACATCAGTTATTAGAAAAGTTACACATTTTTGGTAAATTCACTTTTTTAAACCAGCAAGTTTAAGTTATATTTTTCTTTCAGATATCCTTCTGTTTGAACATGTTAACTCATATTTCAGGAATATAGTTATTAACTACTTTGCCAATAACCTAGTCAGTAGTAATAGATAACATAGATGTACTCTTATGCCTGGTGTAATAACTTCTGTCCTCTAGGCAAATATGGATTTGAGTACTTCTCATATTTTGAGACACTTTAAGACAAAAGCCATATAGATTGGAGGACATTATTGGTTTACTTTTGTAATGTATAAAATTACTTACATTCCTTTTGAACACTTAAGTAGAAATAATAACATTAATATTCTAAACTTGGTTTTTAAACTTATATATTATCATTTAGTAAGAAATAAAAATGTCACTTACTTTGAAAATAGTAATTAAAGGGAAAAATTAAGTACTTATATTTATTTTGTGAATATACTTTATGGTAACGAAAGAAATGTTGATGGATGAAGGATAGCTCTTTATTGAGTGTTTCTAGATAATATGTATGGAAGGAATGATGGAATTTAAAAAAATATTTTATAAACTTAGGGAAGGTTGACAGGAAAATTTGCAAAAGGGGGATAAATTTTCACCACTTTTACCTAGTGATCAGCATCACAAAGAGGAAGCATTCAGATTCTGTGCCTTCTAATATGATGCAATGTAAAGTATTCTTTCCAAAAGTAATTTTTTAAAAGGTGAACCTGAACCAAATCCAGATTTAGAACTAACTTCCTGTGAATAAGAAACACAGGGGTAAATGAATAAATTGAATGACACCACAGGATCCAGAAGGTGGGAAATTTCTCAAGATAACTGATTCAGTTCAATCAGTAGGTTAATGGTGTACAGAAAAAAAAAAAAAAAAAAA
>PVHX01017110.1:0-41089 GCA_004024805.1 Geosciurus inauris | reverse complement strand
TGGAACCAACCTAGATGCCCTTCGATAGATGACTGGATAAAGAAACTGTGGTATATATACACAATGGAATATTACTCAGCAATAAGAGAGAATAAAATTATGGCATTTGCAGGTAAATGGATGGAGTTGGAGAATATCATGCTAAGTGAAGTAAGCCAATCTCAGAAAACCAAATGCCAAATGTACTTGTTGATAAGTGGATGCTGATCCATAATGTGGAGAAGGACATGGGAACAATGGAGAAACTCTGTTCACAGGGGTGTAAGGGGGAGGGGGCATGGGGACAGTAAAGGTGGTGGAATATGATGGTCATCATAGCCCTAACTTTATGTATGACTGCATATGTGTTGTGATTCTATACAACTTACAACTAGAGAATTGATGTTATCCTCTATGTACAATGAATCAATTTGCACTGTTAACATGTAAGCCTAAATAAAACAAAACAAAACAAAACAAAAAGCCAATGGGGCTGCTGCTATTAGGAACAGGGAGGAAGCTTTTAGTGGGAATTATTTTTTAAAAAATTTTATTTATTTATTCATTCTATTTAGGTATACATGATAGTAGAATGCATTTTGATTCATTGTACACAGATGGAGCACAACTTTTCATTCCTCTGGTTGTACGTGATGTAGAATCACAACATACATGCGCTCATACATAAAACTAGGGCTATGATGTCCATCATATTCTACCATCTTTACTGTCCCTCACCCCTTTCCTCCTCCTACCCCTGTGACCAAATTTCCTCCATTCATAATGTGTTTTCCTCCACATTATGAATCAGCATCCTCTTATCAAAGAGAACATTCAACATTTGGTTTTTTGGGATTGGTTACTTCACTTAGCATGATATTCTTCAACTCCATCCATTTTCCTGCAAATGCCATGATTTTATTCTCTTTTATTGCTGAGTAATATTCCATTGTGTAAATATACCAGTTTCTTTATCATTCATGTATCAAAGGGCATCTAGGTTGGTTCCACAGTTTAGCTATTGTGAATCAAGCTGCTATAAACATTGAAGTGGCTGTGTCACTATAGTACGCTGTTTTTAAGTCCTTTGGGTATAGAATGAGGAGTGGGATAGCTGGGCCAAATGGTGGTTCCATTCCATGTTTTCTAAGGAATCTCCATACTGCTTTCTAGATTGGTTGTACCAATTTGCAGTCCTGCCAGCAATATATGAGTGTTTTTAGTGGGAATTCTGATGAATCTTAGAAACATCCTGCCAGGACTCTGCCTTGACTTGAGATGTCCCTTCTGAAAGGCATCTGCCTTGAGGGACGTCAAAATGCAGATGCAGTTGTCAGATGGTCCAGGTGAGTTCTTTGGTCAATACCTGATGCTATTTGGGGCTTTCTAATCATTATTCCAGACAACAGACTAAATCTCAATTTGCAAATGTGGTGCTGGCAAATGTCGAGTGTGTAAGTGCTAGTGCTAACGGGTGCAAAGTGAGCTGATTCTGGTTTCAACCATAGGCCCCTCTTGAGTTCCAGTCCCCGATGGGGCTCTGATCTTATTTTGAACTCCTCAGTTCATCAACCTCTTTCAGTCTTCCTTGTTGTCAACTCTGAGTTTGAATAAAGTCTACTTTCTTGGTGCTTTATGTGCCCACTGTGGGGAATCCTTAGGCTCTCTGCCTGTAGTTACACGTCAGTCGTACCTGGAGTTGCAGTTCTGTGTATATCCGGAAACATGAGCCATCTTTATTAATCAGTTTTTCATTATTGTGAAAATATCCAACAAGAACAACTCAGAGGAGGAAAAGTTAATTTGGCTCATAGTTTCAAAGGTTCAGTCCATGGTTGGCCAACTCTATTGCTCTGGGCCTGACATGAGGCAAGACATCATGGTTGAAGGGTTTGGTGGAAGAAAGCCACTCAGCTTATGACAGCCAGGGCACAGAGAGGAAGGAATAAAATATAATTCTCAAAAGCATGCCTCCAGTGACCTACTTCCTCCAGCCGTGCCCCACCTCCCATAGTTACCACCCAGTATAGTAGTCCTTTCAAATTATTAATCCATAAAATGGTTTAATCTGCTTATTAGGTTACATTTCACCTCTGAACATTGTCACATTGGATAATCCATCAGCTTTTCAGGGAACATCTCATATCCAAACCATAACACTATTTTGCTTTCTTCCAATGTATATTGTCTGCAAATTCCCATCCTCTGGCTGCATAGCTGGCTTGGATAGTTTGTTCTTGGGGTTCTGCCAAGGTTCTGGGACAATTTTGTATAGACTGAGCCCAGCTCCCTCCCAGGACAGACACATCTCCCTTGGCAAGTATAACAGAAGCATTCACTGCTATTGAGGTGTCAGGATCTGGTCACCTTCCTCTGTACCTTGTATTGAATTAGCTAATTATAGTGGTTTTATATCCCTGTTTGATTCTTATTAAAGAAAAGTTTCTCCCTCCCTCAACACACACACACACACACACACACACACACACACACACACACAGGCAAAACTCTATCAAACAAGTTTCTCTTTGAATTTAAAATTACTCTTGGAGGCAGAGAGGTTTCCAAATCACAGTTGAAAATGTGAACATCAAAGAGATCCTCCCCCTTCTTCTAAGGGGAGAAGAGCTCTTTCTTCCCAACAATATAAGGATGGAGAATAATACATAGATTTGAAAGTAAATTTTCATGAGGGCAAAGAAGAGAGTAGAAAACACCCAGTTCCTCTGTGTGGACAAGTTTGAATGTTGCTCTGATGAGGTAGAATGTGACTGATAAAGAGCATCTGTAGTCTTAAAGTCAAGTCCAGGACTAAGGACCACTTCTTGAGTAGAGAAGGGCACATGCAGAGGCTGTCATCTCATCAGCTGTCCAATAAAGAGAAGGAATGTTGGACTCCAAAACTGAAGAACTCAGATTGCCTCCAAATTTATTCTTCAGAGGGGGATTGATGGAGACTTTCAAAAATTATTATATTTTAGGGGATTATGAACTGAAATGGATTTACATGCATGAATGAATTTGTCGGGATGAACCCAACTATTACGTATAACCACTAAGCTCTAAGAATAAAATTAAAATATTTTTGAATAAATGAAAACTTCCTTAGCTTCAAATGGATCATTGAGACAGTATAGTCATCAGGGCAGGATACAGATCCACTTATTTAGTAAAAACAGTAATCGTGATCTACTCTTAGTTCGTGTTGCTGAAATGTGTCCTTTCGGTCATCATATTGTCACTGACTGTGCTAAATTTTTCTTTTTCACTTTGTTCCTTAGTTTTCTGGGATTTCATGAATGCTAATAACTAGAGAATAATCTGTAGCTTATAAAGTGCTGTCACACATTGTTTTGTTTGGTTCTTACAACAGTCTGGTAAGACAGGGAGATGTCAGCTCCCACATTGTCATGTAAGAACCCAGTTAACTAAGAAGAACCTACAGCTGACCTCACAGTTGAGACTGGGGTGAGGCAGGACTGTGTGCCCTTATCACTGCTATCTAATGCAGGGAAGTTCATTAATATGACAACCACAGGTGGAGTTCTACAGGATGCCGGCAACTGTGCTACGAACTTTACATTATGGTCTTTATTTAATCCATAGTGCTCTTGGGACTGTTTTCCCTCTTTGTTTTATGGATTAGAAAGGAACAACTCAGAGAGGTTCTGATTTTGTCCAGAATTACACAGCAAGCAACTATTGGAACAGGTGTTTATCACCACAACAATCTACTCCAAAAGGGAAGCACTGTCCACTGTCTTATACAAAGCCCCTTCTCTTTGTTTAACAAAAGTGGATACTAAGATGGGCCATGACTAGCCTGTGCCTGTACATGGTAGGGCCAGGACAGGACTCTTAGCTCTGTGTGCTCTCCTTGATTCCTTTCACTTCTAAGTTGTAGACTCCAGCTTGTTATTGAAGTTTTCATAAAGTTTGAAATCCTGCATGGAAAAATAAAATCCCTCTCTAGTGAAAAACGAATTCTAATTGGGAAGGTAAAAAAAAAAAAAAGATCAGATACAGCCCTCCTATTTTAGTGCCCTTTAAATCTCTGAAGGTCACCTTAATATATTGTCTGCTTTTTCTCATGAAAATATGTTGCTCATTAAGTTAAATAGACTAGAATAGTTGAGTCAAGTGATGTTTCACATTTAGTGATTGATTTTCATTTTCTTAGGCTATAAATTAAATTTTATGAGACTTTGGCATAAAGTTGAGAGCAGAAAACTCCATCAAAGATGGAATAAAACAAAGATATGGCGATATATGGCAGGGGTGGGTTTGTTCCTCTGTGCAGGATGGTTGCACTGGGGGCCGGGAAGTTCTACCAGGTGCTCCCTAGCCAGAGTCCAGCTTCACTTTCCACCCATCTGGGATGCTTTCTCTTCTCCCATCCCAGAAGGCTGGAGGAGGGAGTTGGGGGAATAAAAGAGGGAGACAATGGGAGGGGAAAGATTTCTGCTTTCTTCTCATACCATTTCCATCTTCTCTGGGTAAGCAACCTTGGTGTGGCCATGGGGGGCCAGGTGGGGAGGGAGGACTCATATTCTACAATGTCAGCATGTGGAATTTCAGCCAAATTCCTAGTAAGACAAGCTCTTACTAGGAGAAATTGAATCTACTCAAAGTGCATCTGGAGACTGTGATTCTCCACATGTTCGAGGAAGTGATATTTCTGAGTTTTTCTGTAAAACGTATTGGTTATTCTTTTATTTTATTATATGCCTTTGTTAGGAAATGTGCATTAGCATCTGTCTAATAGTTAAGAAAGTTTTTGAGGGAAAGTATTACATTTTAAAAATATTAATATTTTGGAGACAGCAAAAATAAGCAGTGAAGCTGTTTACAACCTGGTGTATAGAAGGGTGCTTGTGCATGTACATGTATGTTTTCTCCCTTTCCTTCCAATTTACGGCCATACTACTATTATTATATGATAAACAATAATAGTCTAGCATGATAATAGTTATAAAAGTCATAAAAATGCAGAGGTCATCCTGCTACTAATAGGAGTTCCTCCTACAATGCTGAATTTCTAGTATTTAAAAAAAGTTTTAAGTTGTGGAGATCTCTAAAGATGACTGAACTTTTTCTTGTTCCTCTGATTCAGCCAAATGAAAGAGTTTGGAAATATTTTAGTCTATGAAACATAGTAACCGAAAGATTTAGATGATTGCTTGTTTCATTATTTCTTTCAATGTGGAAACATTTTGAGTGAGCCCAGATGTGTTAAGGGGATTGTTTTGGTCAAACTTCTAAAAATAAAATATTAATTTTAAGCCAGGCATGGTAGTGCATGTCTGTAATCCCAGTGGTTGGGAGGCTGAGACAGCAGGATCGTGAGTTCAAAGCCAGGCTCAGCAACTTAGCAAGGCCTTAAGCAACTAAGTGAGACCTTGTCTCTAAATAAAATATAAAAAGAGCTGGGGATGTGACTCAGTGATTAAGTGCCCCTGGGTTCCATCCCTGGTACCAAAAAAAAAAATACTGATTTTAATAAAAAAACTTGTGATTTGCTACTTAATGTGTGTGTGTGTGTGTGTGTTTAGCTCATTTTCCCAAAAGACCAGTTTCCTTTTGCTCATCTATTCTGCTGATAAACATGGAGGAAGGGTCTTCTTTTCCTGGGGTGAGGGTGAGGATCACCTTATACATCCTTGTTAAGTTGGAGATGAGCCAGGGAGGTATAAGGACATCAAACTGAGTTGTGTTATCCACATGCATTGACCACAGAGCAGCATTTTCAACTGAATTTGTGATATTAATGTTTATCTTAATTAAAGTACATATTCTATCCAGTCAAGACCAGTTCTGTATCTTTGTGAGCTTTTAGTCCTGTAATTATTGTAATTGCTAATGACAATAGCATCATCAACTGTTTGCTAGGTATTTTTTCTTGAGTGTTTAATATGCACTGAAGGCTTTATAGCATCATGTCATTTTGTCCTTATAATAATTCTCCAAAATATATACAATTCACAAGTAAGGAAAAGGGGGATCACAGAAGTCAAAACAACCTGGTCAAAGTTATATAAGTGGCAGACCCAGATTCAGGTCTCCCTGGTTTCAAAACCTCACTTTAAATCAATACACTTCATTACCAATGACAAAGGGACTTTCTCTTCTCTATAAAGAAAAGTTTAGTAAATTAGTATTTTAAAAATTTAATTTATGTTTCAATTTTTTTAAATACTTTTTTTAGTTGTAGATAGACACAATATCTTTATTTTATTTATTTTCATGTGGTGCTGAGGATCCAACTCAGTGCCTCATGCATGTGAGGCAAGCACTCTACCACTGAGTCACGATCCCAGCCCTCAATTTTTAAATGTAAAATGTAGTTACTCTCCTGATACCTGCTGAAATGGAGGGACAAAACTGAAGCCCAAGGTCCCTTCATTCTTTGCTTGTGGCAAGGGAATCTGCACTTTCACTCAGCTTTAAGAGCTGAGGGCAGGAGTTCCTTATACAGTATCTGAGCTTCCATTGCTAGACCCTAGGTGCTGTCCATCCCAGGGTGCCTCTGCCTTACTCTTGCTACTCTCTGCCTATCCATGAGTGTCTCTGATAGACACTCTTCTGGAAGACCTGGTAGATACGTATTGCCTGGAAAATTTTGTTTAGTCCTCACCCATTACAGGGCAACATGAAATCTGTCTCCAGGCAGCTGGTATAAATCTAATTTATTTACACTTTTTATTAAGAAAAATTTTAAATGTATGCAAGAAGCAGAAGGGTATAATGAAACCTCATGTATCTATCACCCAGCTCAGAACAGCAATTGCTCATGGCCATTTTGCTTGTTCTATATTTGTCACTCCTCCTTCCCCTACCCCAGTGATTATTTTGAAGCAAATTACAGATGTTATATAATTTTATATATATTTTGTGATTAATTAAAGTCAAATTTAATTTAATATAAAACCAGCAAGGACATGGGGGTGGGAAGAGAGAGAGAGAGAAGGAGAGAAGGAGAGAGGGAGAGAGGAAAACAGGGAGAAAGGGAGAGAGGGAAAGAGGATGAGAGAGAGAGAGAGAGAAGAAAAATATCAAGTGGATTTATCCCAGGATGAATATGCAAACCAATAAACATGATACACCTCATCAACAGAATGAAAGCAAAAAACCATATGATCATCTTAATACTTATGAAAAAGGCATTTTGAATATTCAAAACTCTTTGTGATAAAAGCACTAAACAAATTAGGTAATAGAAGGAATATATCTCAACATAATAAAGATCATATTTAATAAGTCCACTGCGAATGTCACATGGAATGGGGGAAAGGTGAAATCTTTTTCTCTAACATCTGCAACAAGATAAAGATGCCATTTTTACCACTTTTATAACATAGTATCAGAAGTCATGGCCAGAGCAATTAGTCAAGAGAAAGAATAAAGGACATGACCTTATATATAGAAAAACCCTCCACCAAAGGTTTATTATGACTAATAAATGAATTTAGCAAAGTTTCAGGGTATAAGACCAACATACAAAAATCAACAGTATTGCTATACACCAATAGTGAATTATCTGAAGTGGATATTAACAAAGTAATCCTATTTATAATAGCTACAAAAAATGCCATAGGGGTAAATTTAACAAAAAAGATGAAAGACATCTACAATGAAAACTATAATACATTGATGAAAGAAATTGAAAGGGACACAAAAAATGGAAAGACATCCCATGTTCATGGAATGGGAAAATCAATTTTGTAAAATGTCCACTCTACCTGAAGTGATCACGTTCTCTTGCTTGAAGGCCTGTGCTGCCAAGGGAGCCTTTTTCTGAACTGTTGTCCTGCTCCCAATCTTATGAGAAGCTAGTGGAGGCTTTTGGAGAAGAGCTGTGAGCAACAGCAAGCTTCTCTTATGACTGGAGCACCCAGACACTGCACATTGACATGGTAGCCTATGTCTAGCTTTTAAGAATTCATTAAAAATTATCTGATTTCACCTTATAAACTTGTATTTTGCCTACATCTTCCTCACGGGGATTGCCAAATGTGAAGGACTTGTCACTTGTGGAAAAAACTTATCACTTGTAGAAAATGGCTTACTTGGTAGTGACCATAGGTTTATGATGGGTTCAAGGAGAGTTATTCTTTTGTAGATTATTCAACCTTTTTTTGTTAATATTAGAGAGAGATTTTTTGCAATTTTATACATACTAATCTTTTTTTGTTTATTTTTATAGTTTTTTGCGGTATAATTTTTATATAATGAACTGCATGCATTTAAAGAGTAGAATTTAATGAGTTTGACAATGTATATAGCTGTGAAATCATAATGACTATATCTGTTACCACAAAAGTTTCTTCATGTATCTCTATAAATCGTCTCTCCCTATTTTCACCCTAACTCCCATCTCTTGGCAACAAGTGATATATTTTTCTCACCCTAAATTATCTGATCCTAAATTATCTTCAGATGAAACAGAGATTTCAGACTTTATACACCTTTGGGTAATTGTTGATGAATTGCACTGCAATTAACATCAATTGTAAAATGGTCCTATTGTTTCTGACAAATAGTTCACCGCACCCATGTATTAGATGTGAGTCTGGGTGACTTAAACAGGTTTATACTGTATTCAATGATGAGTTTACCAACCAGGGGCTTGGATGTTAAATTATAATGATAAATTTCTATAAACTTATCTAAATGCTTATTCTTAATTCTTACACTTATTTCATCATGCCTAGGACAGTATAAGCAGTTCAGGAACTGCATTAATCTATGGTTCATACTTTGAGTAGCATTATTGTAGAGTTTCCTATATTTAAATTTGTTGGTTAGATTCTTGTGGTATAATTTAGCATGTTCTAATATGTCTGATTTTTTGTAATCTGATACTTCTAGAATCTTGAACTGATTCAATATTTTTCAAAAATATTTTATCAGTGGTGGATATTTCTATTAGGGTCTAAAAATTTTGTTACCTCTACTCTTTATTTTACCAGCCTGATGAAGATTGTTGCTAGTTCATCAGGGATTGCAAAATGATGTTGTTCTAATTTTGTCAATAATTTTAAAAATCACATCAAAAGATCTTTATAAAAAGACACTTCCTCTTATCAATGACTGGATTGTTTTGAGGTAGTACTCAGGAAAGGCTGGATAAATGCTTGATTTCTTCCTTTTATTTACCATCTTTCAAAATAATGAGTTAGTGATTTAGCACCCTCTTAAAGATGATCAATGAGATTTCGAAAATAAATATCACTATGAACCCATAGAAATATATTTGGTAGATTTCAGGTTAGTAAAGTTATTATTATTATGCTTAAGTTTTGCCTCTTTTGGCCAGTGAGAGGCCTTTCAAGCTGGCTTCTATGTCTTTTGGACAAAATCCTATTAGTATTGGAGTGTTTCTTTGCTTTCTGACACAAAATGTTTCAGATTTATCTTGTCCATTTCCTGTTCCAGACTTGGAATTAGTGGCTTTAATTTGTGTTTCAAAGGGAAATGGTATGTAGAGGCCATAATCTCGGTAATAGGAGATCTAAATTATTTTTAATGGTGGCACAATATTCAAACATATCAAATTTAGTCAAACACATTCCAACTGATGGATGACTATTTTTCAACTTTTGGCCTTCAGTCTTTACATGTAACCCTTTGCTATTGACTGTCTGCTGCCATGACTGTTAGCCATTCAGAAAAAGAAGAGATCAGCCAAGTTGAAACTCTGCTTGTTCTAGCATAGAGATGCTCATTGGTACTCAGAGAATGTTAATCACTTAATTGGTGAGGGGAGATATGTGGTAGGAACTCATCAAGCCTGAATAATTTTTATTCACTCTCTGAAACATAATCTGAAAAGGGAGGACAAAAACAGATTATTGTCATATGAATTAATCATTGGGAGACTCAATAGAATAGATTTTTCTTTCCAACTGTAAAATGAAGTGTCATATGCATAAGACCCTAGTCTCCTACAGCCAAATCCAAAGGTTTATACAGACTCCATGAATTTTCCTGATATGAGGAAGCAAACTAAGATCTGTCACTGACTTAAGTGAACGTTGCTGCTTAGCTGACATCATTTGTCAATCATGAAGCCTGTGAAATTTCCATGGACAAAGAGAAAACCAAAAAGTATTCCTTTGACAAGATTTTGCTCATCAAACTGAAGTGCACAATTAGGTCATAACAATAAAAAAAAAGAAAAAAAAAAAAGGAAAATGTAAAATTCCACAGAGGACTCTTTTATGTTGCTCTTTGGGAATGGGAGAGCAAATGCAGTTGTAGGCAAAATAGTAGCTTGATAATGAATGTTCACAGGTGGTGCTAGAAAATCACATGACTGCCTATCCCTGTCTATGAATTTGGCATATTTGCATGAATAAAGATGCTTTTGTGGTTAAACTATGACAATAAATGAGAAAAATGATGTTTACTGGAATGAAAGTATTCTTTCTTTTCTCTGCAAAATACATTGTGAAAACCACTTCTCATTCAGGAGGAAATGTTAAATAAACTACATAATAATGAAAAGAAACAAAGAATAAAAACTTTAAAATAAAAATTCTATATCTGCAGGCCAGATAACTTTCATATATTTTATTTATTAAATGCTTTACATATCTGAATATTCTTCTTGATGCACTCTCTTTTCAATTGGGTAGGAATTTCCCTGGAGCTGTACTTAGTCCTCATATCTATTTACTGTATAATTTCTTTCATTGGTGATTTTTATCTAGTTTCTGGCTTTGAGTACCTTCTACATACTGTGACTCTTAAATTCATATTTCTGTTCTTCACCATGCTAGTGTGGGGTACAAACTCCAAGCTAATTTAGGCAACAACCTACTCACAATCTCCATTTGAGAATTCAATCTTAACATGCTTCAAATTAGGCTCTTGATTTTGTTCAATAAGTCTACTCCCTATCTTGTCTTCCCTCTAGCAATAAATGGTACCACCAGAAGACCAATAGACTTGAGAGAAATCTTGAAATCATCACTGAGGCTTATCTTTTTTTAATATTGTATAGGACTTATGAGCAAATTCTGCTTTGGGTCCACTTCCATTATCACTGTTGTTCAAACTACCATTACTTTGAGCTGGGACTTCTGCCAGGAGTCTACAGCAGTGCCACAGCCTTTTTTCTCATTGGCCACCTACTGTATTATAGATGCTGTGCTAAGTAGTGGCTCCATCCTTGCAGGTTCACATCTATGGGGGAGAGAGACATGAAAACAAGCAGCTACGTCATCATGTGGCACCTGCTAAAGTGAGGTGAGTAGAAAGCGGCTTTGGGAGCAGAGGCAAAGGAAAGCAACCAACTTTGACTAGGGAATATTTGAACTGTGTCCCATAGATAAGCCTGAATTTGCTAAGATAAGTGGTGGAAACCTACTTTATACAGATTTAATGGCAGGTACGAGAACTGTAAAGGTATGTGATATGATGTGTTTGGCAGCCATCTTTAAATTGGCAAGTGCATGTTCCTGGTAGCTAGAGATTTTCCAGGGAGTTCACATATATAGAGTTTTAAGGAATCTATTTTCAAATCTTCAATTTCTAACTTTCTTAAAATGCTTTTTCTTAGAATTTGTAGTCACAATTGCCCTTTACTTTCCAGTAGAAAGACACACCTCTTGCTTCTTCCAAATTTCATTTTGATGTGTTCCCATGGGCTAGTGTGCAAAAACCCCATAGTGGAGATGGAAAGGGAGTACTGGGGACTGAAATTGAGCAAATTATGCAATATGCACTTATGAATATATCAGAATCAATCCTACTATTGTGTATAGTTACAATGCACATTGTAACTATACTAATAGTTATATTAATCATTGTAATCAATGATTACATAGTAATCAATTGATTACATTGTAATCAATCCTACTATTGTGTATAGTTACAATTAATGTTTTAATAAAAACATTAAAAATGAAAAAACCTCATAGTGGTAAATGATAAATTGATATAATCTGGTTATTGTAGCACACATTGTTCCAGGTTGCTCTTTTTTGTTTGTTAATTTTTTTTGGTGCTGAGGAATCAAACCAGCACCTTTCAGATGCTAGGCGAATGTTCTACCTCTGAGTTATATCCATAGCCCTCTAATGTTTTAGACACATTTCTGTTGAGTATTAGAAAGAAGGCATTTTTACCAATGTTGGACTGTTTTCAGTTCAGAAGAGCAGAAGTTGTAGGGTGGTGCACACCTGTAATCCTAGTGCTCAGGAGGCTGAGGGAGGAGGTCGTGAGTCCACAGCCAGCCTTCGCAACATAGTGAGGGCTTAAGCAACTCAGTGAGATCCTGTCTGTAAATACAAAAAAGGACTCAGGATATGGCTCATTGTTTAAGTGCCCCTGGTTCAATCCCTAGTACTCTCCCTGCCAAAAAAAGTTGTAGACTGTTTTAAGGACTGTCAAAAATTTTAAGATGCATTGGATAAAGCCAGTGGTATGAAATTTTCATGATTACCTTCAGATTTAATGGCACTCATTCAATAAGGCAATTAAAGCTTATCATGAAATAGTCATATCATGAAATAAATATTCCATTTCCAGTCGATCTTCTTCCTGTGAACCACATAGGTGAGGTCCAGATGCAGAAATTGAGATTTAGCTAGTAAAGGAGGGACTGTGATTGAATCAAGGCCAGTCTGACCACAGAGCCTCTGCTGTTGGCTGTGCGCACATGAATTCTGATGGGTCTGGGAGTTCTTTTCCCAGCTGTGGAACATGCCTATGGCTAACATTCTCCCTGGAGGAATTGCTATCCCATATTAACATCTGCTGAAGGAAACTGGTGGCTCCAGTGTCTCTAGTCTGTAATTTTGGCAGTTGACAGGATTTTGTCTAGAATGAGATAGCCCTCAGAGAGAAATGATGATTTCAATGCTTGAAAATGTTCAAACATTTCTCAGGAGATGTTCCTGTTTGGTGAGCTTTTCCTGATTTCAAGGAACATTTGAAGCATGGCTCTTTTTCTTTTAGAATGTTAAGTTCATTTGTCAACTGAAATCTGTGCTCCTGTTTTACTCTTCTTTGCATTTTGACAAATGAACTTAAGTGTGTTGGGTGTGGGACCCAGGTTTGGGTAGCAATGGAGCTAAGGGCCTGCTCTGGAGGTGGCTTCATGAAGCTTTCCTTATTCCTCTCGAATTTAGCAGGGAATGGGGAGAAGAATACCCACTGGTTTACTCCCTTATCCCAGATTAGTGGCACAAAAGCTTGTTGGCAACTCCCTTTACCTGTCCTGGTGAAGAGGAAGCACTTTCTGCCTTCTGCATAGTTTTTGTATGGAAAGCACTAAGACTCCAGCTGGGAAAGTGATTGATGTCCTTCTGGACCCCAGAGGCTTCCACAGACATCTACTCTCATTTCAAAGCAGAAAAAAAGTGCAAGTGTGTGTGGGGGATGGTGTGTAAAAACCATTCTTCTTTATTTTACCAAAATGAAGAGGAAGCGAAGGAAAAGTATAGGAGTGAATACTGAGCTTCTGTGATAAATAGATTGCTTAGGTATTAACAGTGAAGGAACTTTTCCTGGAGAATGAATTGTTCGGCATTCATTCATCCACTCACTCGTGGAGCAGATACTGAGATCCTATTATATGCAGGGCCTCATTCTGGTTTCAGGATAAGCAAAGATGAATAAAATAGAGTCCCCACCTATGTGGTTCCTAATCCTATCGTAAATGCATATGTTTAAACAAAAATATTTCAATGTCATTTGGAATAGGATGTAGAGGAGGTGGGCAGATTACAGGAAGAATGACCCTTTTCTGGTCATTGACAGGAGAAAGGGTGGATGTTATAAAGACAATGATATTCGATTCTTTAAGGAGGCATATAACATCCGGGTAAAGACTCAGTCTGGAAAGGGCTTTGTGGAGATGGGATCTTGTTTCCTCTCCTGGCTGTATGAGCTGGGACCTTTGTCCACACCTGTAAATGGGCATAAGTGGGCCAAAGGGTCACTGAGAGCTTTGCATGAGATGGTGTCCAAAAAGTGAATAATCTATAAACGTGTGATCTGTCTTCATGGTACTGGCTCTTATTTACTGTTTTTGCTGAAGGATAAGTAGAATTTGTTGTCAAACAGGGCAGATGAGTACAGACAAGAGATGAAGGAGTTCACTAGACTGAATGGAGAGATCACAGTTTAATGTGGGGGAATCTCTCTCTACAAATAAAAGGGGCTCAGTCCTCCTTGATTTGGGTTTGTATTGTGTGGGAAAGTGTTAAAATCCCTCCAGAACACTTAAATAGATTAAAAGTAAGATGATTTGGTACAAGTTATTTCAGTGCCCATTCTCAGGAGGGGTGTGCAAAGGAATCGTGGGTGTTCACAGTGAATCTGATTTTACAAATGCATTTTTTTCCCGATGTAAAGCAGGCAGGTTGAATGTCAGTGGAGCCAAAAGTTTTCAGGTATGTGCCAAGCACAGATTGGGGCGACAGCAGCATTGGTGTGCTACATGAAATACTAATGGAATTGACTTGGAGTTCTCTCTGCTTACTTTCCCTTTACATTGTGATTCTATTAAGCCAGTGGTTCTTAGCTTTAGTTGTACATTATAATCTCTTGGAAGATTTAAAAAATACCAATGCCTGTACCACACCCCCACAAGACTGTGTTTCCCCTGGTTTAGGGGAGTTCCTTGGCTCTTTTATTTTTCAAAAGTTCCCATCCCAATCCCATGCTGCCACCAGATCATTGCAATGCATGACCAAGGTTTATAGTTGTTGCCTTGGGGAGTGGAAAGCTCATCTATGTTGTGGTTCAGAATGACTTTGACCCTGCTTAGTTACATTGCCTTCAATGTAGAGAGGAGGCTGCCTTTCTGACAATGGGTTAAGTTCCTTCCTTACTGGAGAATATCTCTTTTTTTAAATATAATTTTTAGATGTAGGTGGACACAATACCTTTTTTCTTTATTTTTATGTGGTGCTGAGATTCGATCCCAACACCTCACATGTGCTAGGCGAGTGCTCTACCACTGAGTCACAACCCCAGCCCCACTGGAGAATATCTTTAAGAGAAAAAAATGATACTCAGAGTAGTTATCCCTTGACATCTGAGGGGAATGGGTTCCAAGACCCCATGCATACCAAAATCCATAGATGCTCAAGCCCCTTATATATAATGGCATAGTATGTGCCTTGGACGGATCTTTCCATACACTTTAAATCTTCTCTGGATTATTTACAACACCTAGTACAATGTAATATCACATGAATAGGTGTTACGTTGTCGTTCATTTGTATAATTTTTAATGTCCTCTCATTATTTGTATTGTTTGCCCCCCTGTATGTTTTCTATGCATAGTGGGTTGAATCCATGCATGTGGAACCTGCTGATACAGAAGGATGATTGTATGATCTCTAGTGAAGTTACTTCTGGCTTGCTTGAGCTAATTCTATAACTTCATCCAATCTACCTTCTCACACCCAGATTTAGTTACAATAAGATTAACTTCTATACCTTTGAGTCTTGTCTTTGCAGACTACAGAGGACTCAGTTTTGCTCTTGATCTTTCTCTGCCAGCTCTGCCTAGTTGTTCTGAGCCTTGACCACAGGATCCCTCCCAGCTTTGACCCTTGAGACTGCCCAGAGGATTCATCTTCTTCTGCTGTTACACTTGGGCATTTTGGACATGACATCATGCCATTTGAAGCCCTGTTGGTAGGTATCTCTCTATGCCTGTAGTTGTCCACATTACACTCCAAGGTGTGACCACTAGCATCAAAAGGGCATCATTTCTTTAGAGAAAGCTTGAGGCAAGTCAGCTGTTGAATTGATCAAAACAAGTTTCTTTGAGGAGCATCAAATAGTGCCAGCTCCCTAATAAAAAGTTAAATTGTTATAAATCATTTTTTTCTGCCAAAAATTAAGATTATTGGATTTGCAGATGGGGAAGCTGGATCTTTTGATCTTTTGCTGGGTACCCACTGGCAGTTTTGACTTTTGGACTGAATTCTGGGCAGGTTTGCTCAGATTGTTTAAGTGCAATGCCCAGGGGCTGAAGGTTGCAAGTGGTGTTCTTGCAGACTGCCAAATCTCAGAAACTGGAGCTCTACCAGGTGGAAACATTTGAATGGCTCAGTGCACAGTGATCGAGTGGGGAAAAGACAAAACTAGTAGAAGAGAGAATCCTAGCATGGGAGGGTGGCAGGAGCCGATAACCTGGAAAGGAAAGGGTATATTCTTTGTATATAAAGGTCTTACATGTTCATTTCTGATATCCCAAGATTTCTTAGTTCCTTGAGCATCAATAGAGAAAAAAATCAAATTCTAAAAACATGCTCTTATGACCACAATAGTTAGAGATTATCTTCCTGTTCCTGGAAAAACAGCTGCATAAAACAAAACAAATAAAACAAAACAAACAACAACAAAGCACCAAATCCCACAAAGCACCAAAAAACCAAAACCAAAATAAAAAAAAACAAAACAAAATAAACTAAGCATGACAAAAATGGAAATTTTAAAACATTAGATAAAAAGTTCATGCCCAGAGTTAATGATTATATAGTAAGAGAGGTTACTATAGAAGCAGTGACATGATTAATTGTGGTAAGGAAAAGGTGGTGTGAGCTCAGCCTTCCTCCAGTGCCTGTTGCCTGCAAATGGAGGCTCACATATGAGTCCACATTGGAGAAGGTTGCACTGGCAGCCCCTTTTCACAAGGAGCTGTTTAATAATGCAAACCCATTAATTGTGGCGGAAGATTGCTTGGTGTTCCCAAATCACTACAATAAAACCACCCATATTTTCACTTCAGAAACTGGGCAGAAATGCAGTTTTATTCAAAAATAATCAGAGGCGTGAAAGCTTTTCCCCTTTTACTTTTCTTTGGAAATAGATTCTACACTTTGGAAGGTTTAGGATGTTTTAAAAGTGGCTAAATAAACAGTACTATTGGACCATTGTCAGTAGAATGTCTTGGAGTATTAGCTGTTTATTTCACTGACATATTCTGAAGGGTCTATAGGGGGCTTTTTCAGAAGTCAGGACCTCAATGTAATATACAAGCATTGATTCTGATATTTCCCTTGATAACAGTGCTTGACCATATTGGGGTCGCAAGTCAGTAAGGTTCATTGACTGCTGCAATGCTCACTGTCACCAGTAATAAGTACAAAGGACTTCCTCTAAGAGCTGGCTTATAAAACTTTAAGGAAACTTGGATTGCTTAAGTGAACTTGCAGGACTCCGGGAGGGCCAGGCAGATCTTAGTTGTCTACTTATATTAATTTCACAGAGTTTAAAGGGTCAAGAAAGGCGGTCGGTGATGCTTATTAATTTATAAAACACAGACTTGTCTGTCTCACTATCTCGCTTTGACCATCCTGCCTTTCCTTTTAGAAAATTTAATATAAATTAAACCTTACCAGACAAGAGTGCCCTAAAGGATTAAGTCTAAAGTTCACAGCTGGACTAAAAGGATCCAAAGATGCTATGTCTTTTTGCAGGCACAATTTCATTTGAAGTGATGTTTGAACAATAGAACCACATGGTGGACATAAAACATGAGAAGAAAAAGCAATTAGAGGCATATCACAGTTAGTCAAGGATTAGGATATTTTAAAAATACAAGACATATTTGCTTTTAAGGAGCTTTTATTCTTCTTTCCTCAAGAAATAATGGCTTGTAACAAGAGTGTCTTCTTGGCTTTAAGTAGGAGCATGGTGCTTGTTAAGATGGGAATGTTTGTATGTCATAGTGATGTCTCAAAACCATATCTGACTGCTGAGGCCAAACTCTGCTGAGGGGAAGTGGGAACAGGGAAATGGAACATTGCCATAGAAACTAAAGCCATCTTCCTAATGGGAATGCTTCTTCCTGATTGACTTGCTTTTGAATAAAAGAGAGGAGGCCAGAATCATGTAAAGACAGGTATTTAAAAATACAATTTCACAAAAATCTTGACCATTCCCCTCATTTTACAGACGAGGGCACTGAAGTTCAGAGAGATTCATAATTTTTCTAAAGTTGTACAGCTAGGAAATAAAGAAATCTGCCTCCCTGCTCCCTATACCAAGGGATCAGATTGAGGATCACTACTCCCATGCCAGGCTTTTATTTTGGGGGGCCTTTTTGACCAATACATCCAAGGGATGAAAAAGCACATGTACACATGCACTGAGTGAGGAAGCCAGCTTGACTGTAGTGCATTGTGCATTGGGAGCACAGGAAATGGAAAGTTAGATGGGAAAGCTAGAGTCACACATGCAGAGTCAAATAGGCTAGTCATTTGATTTTTACTCTAGGAGTAGTGGAAGCCATTTGAAAGTGTGAATCAAGGGAATACTCAAATTTGGTGATTTATGAGTTTAAGAAAAGAGAGACTATTACTTCCTGTTGGGATGGAATACAGGTGGTAGAGAATGCCCTTAGAACAAGTGAAAAAAGCCAAATGTCTTGTTCCATTTGGGCTGCTGTAACAATACACCAGAAAAACTGGGTAGCTCATAAGTAACAGAAATTTATTTCTCACAGTTCTGGAGGATGGAAAGTCCAAGATCAAGGTGTCTTCAGATTCAGATTGTGATGATCACTTTCTCATAGATGATTCCTTCTTACTGTGTCCTCATGTTGTGGAAGGGGCTGCCTAGTTCTCTGTGGTCTCTTTTATATGGGCATTACCTGATTACCTCCCAGAGGGCCCCTTCCCAATACCATCACCTTGTGATTATGTCCCAACTTCCAAAACCATGACCTCAGTTATTAGCAAGGACGTAAACATTTAGACCATAGTTTCAGAAAAAATGTAGAAATCATTTCTTTGAAGGCAACAGAAAATTGTTGAGGCAAAGAGGATGAGAGCAGCTAAGACTCTAGAAAAATGAGAGTCTAACTTCTACAGTCTCTTTTTGACTAGGTTCTTTGATTTTTTTCGGGTATAGGCAAGAGGCTGAATATACAGAATCTGCGCTAGTGGTGGGCTGCTAGAGAAAAAAGGGAAAACAGTAGAGATTCTGGAAGAGATTTAGAAGGTCACAAGCATGCAGCCAGTTTTTTCCTTAAGGCAGTTGAGTTCTGATGCTATATGGAGTTGGAGATAAAAACCTAGCTAAACATCAGTTCTATGAAAAAGAACATAGTAGAGTTTTCACTAGTCTTCAGTCTCAAGAAACAAAGGTTAAGTTCAGCACTCACTATGCAGAGGAGGGGGATGATCCAGTGAAAACATTGGACATTTATGTGAAAGATTTGAAGGACTATGCCTAAGAGAAAAGAGAAAGCAAATTGAGCCTTATCTGGTCTACAACACAGATGATGCAGAATAGTCTCTGTTTAGATTAAGCTAATCAGCTCTCTGACTGAAGGAAGAAGAATATGGCTCATGGAGGAAAATAACATCACCTAGAACCTCCAAAAGTTTAAAAAGCAGTAATCATTAAATCGGTAGTTACTAGACATGCCAAAGCTACATGAGTGAAAATGGAGAGAAAAACAAAAATGCCCACAGATCATCCAAATAAAACAGTTTGTTAATGAGACTTTTAAACAATTGATATTTATGTTTAAGGATGTGAAGAATAGAGCCAAAAATATAGAGAATGTGCCAGAGGTTTCAATCTATAAAATAAATAGGCAAATTCAAAATGAATAATGCAATATCAGGGATAATAATGCAATATCAGTGACAGTAATATTTACATGACAGTAAGAATTAGTGAGTTGGAAGACATTTCAACAGAATATTCATACTGAAGCACACACACAGAGAAAACAATATGGGGAGAAGAACATTAGAGAGATGTGGAACTCCATCAACAAATCTAACATAATGGAATTTCAGAAAGAAAGGATAGTGAATGGAGCACAAGTAATATTTAAAGAGGTCATGGATGAATATATTTCAAAACTGATAAATGATGTTAATCTATAAGTTCAGGGAAGCTCTGTGATATCAAAAAGTATAAATATAGCATCACAGTGTTGTGTTCAAGTAAACATTACAATAAGACTGCTAATAATTACAGGCAAAAAGTAAAACAATGTGCATTACCTTCAAAGAACAATGGTAAATCTGATACCTGACTTACCAATGAGAACACTGGAAACCAGGAGACAAAGGAATGATATTTTAAAGTACTAAGAATATTACTCTGGTGTCCAGAATGGATTTTGGGGGTTAGAGTTGGCTAGAGAGAATATGGAAAGAACAAGTAGCTGGTTTTTAGATACTATAGTGTCATGTAAGAGATTAGACAAAAGTAATGATGATGGAGGTGGAAAGGAGTGGATTGACGAGATAAATATTTAGGAGGTCAAACCCCTCAAAATAAATAGAGCAAATCCACTAATAAAATAGAAAGCTCTCCCTCAAAATATTCTGTTTCACTTTTACGATTATTATTATTTTTCTTAGAGGTTTCCTTAGCCACCTCATGGACCATCTGATTTAACGGATGAAAACACATTTTTTTTTCCACAAGAGTCTCTTCTATAAGCTGTGCTTTCTCATTCTTGTCTTCACATATCTGCTTAAAAAGCAACTGAGTACAGCTCTGTTTCTCTGTGAAGGATTCCATGGGACACCATGGTAGGAACTGTGATAGGGAGCATAAGCTCTTATCTCAGTCACATCACATCTTATTCAAATGTATGATGGTCAGAGTATGGATACAGATATGTGGGCTTGACAATAGCGCAAGGATTGGGTTGGGTAGATGTGGTGCCTTCTTTGAAGTCCTTCAGTTCAGAGAAATCTGAACAAAGGCAGAGTGACTTCAGGTGTCCAATCATCATCTCTGTCTACTGATTACACAACTTTGGGGCTTATTTTCTTCCATTTGGAAAATAGGATTACTGGTACAGTAGTACTTCCCTTATCTGTGGGTGATATGTTCCATTTCAAGGTATCTGGTTGATGCCTCAAGCTGTAGATAGTACTAAACCTTATAGTTTAATGCATTTTCCAATTTAACTAAGCACTTACATGTACAGTGGCTGTGGCTTTTGTACAATGAGCTGTGACAGCAAAAATAGCATGAATTTCTTTTTCCTTCTTCACATTTTCTTGGATAGACTATTTTTCCTTGCCATAGATATTAGCAACTTTGGAGTACAATGTTTTTCTTTATTTATTAAGTCAAGAACTTTCATCTTTTAAAGGAAGTACTTTACAGTTTCTCTGTAGCATGTCTGAATTGCCAGCATCACTACTCTTGTTCTCTGGGGTCATTATTAAGTAAAATAAAGGTTATATGAATACATACACTATGATATCATGACAGTCAATCTAATAATTGAGTTGTCCACTAATTGAATAACGGATAGGCAGCATGTAGAGTATGAATATGTTAGACAAAGGGATGTTTTGCTTCTAGGATGGGACAGAGTAGAACAATATGAATTTTTTTCATGCAACATAGAATGCTGTACAATTTAATATTTATGAATTGCTAATCTCTAGAATTTTCCATTTGATGTTTTTGGACCATGGTTGACTATGGACAGCTGAAACTGCAGAAAGTAAAACCATAAATAGAGTGGAGTGGAGACTATTATAATATGAATATGAGGTAGTGCCAGGTACTGAGCCCAGAGTCAGGTGCATGTCAATAAATACCATATTCTGTCCCACTGGCCTGATTGTATTGAGGTCAATTATCTTAAAGTCCAACATAGACTGTCTACTATGATGAGTTGCTCAGAGCTACAAACTATTATTGGCTTATTCTCTCAGTACATGCATAATCAAACACATAATTGTGTGTCTTCGGTTATGAAGGGATGACAAGATCTAACAGGAGAAAAAGCCAGGCTTGTTTGAGTAAGGTATAGTCATGGGACATAATGTCCTTAAGGTTTATCTATGTTGTAGCATGTGTGAGAATCTCCTTTTTTAAAGACCAAGTAATATTCCATTGTATTATATACCATATTGAAAAAATTCATTCATCTATTGGTAGATATCTGGGTTGCTTTCTCCTTTTGGCTGTTGTCAATAAAGCTGCTATGAACATGGGTGTACAAATATCTGTCAGGGTCCTTACTTTGAGGAGTTTCTCCTATCTAAAACTTACTGTTTTTTTGATAATAGACATTCTAATGGGTATGAGATGGTGTCTCATTATGGGTTTGATTTTCATTTCTCTAATGATTGATGATGTTGGGTATTGTATAGCTCTAGATGATCATTTGTATATCTTATTTGGTAAAAAGAACTATTCAAGATTTTGTCAATATTAAATCAGGGTGCTGAGTTTTCTCAGGTATGATATATATATATGTTTTTTTTTTTTGGTACTGGAGATTGAACTCAGGGGCACTCGACCACTGAGCCACATTCCCAGCCCTATTTTGTGTTTTATGTAGAGACAGGGTCTCACTGAGTTGCTTAGCGCCTCGCCGTTGCTGAGGCTGGCTTTGAACTCACGATTCTCCTGTCTCAGCCTCCCTAAGTGCTGGGATTACAGGCTTGTGCCACCGCGCCTGGGCATGAGTTCTTTATATATTATGTATACAAATCCTTTATCACATATATGATTTGCAAATATTTTCTCTCATGCAGTAGCTTGCCTTTTCATTCTGTTGCTAGTGTTGTTTAATGCACAAAAGTTTAATTTTGATCAAGTCTAGCTTATCTATTTTTCCTTTTCTTGCCTGTGCTTTTGGTGTCATATCCAAGAAATAATCATCAAATCCAATATCATGAAGCATTCCACCTATACTCTTTTCTAAGAGTTTTGTGTTTTCCTCCAACACTCTTTTCTAAAAGTTTTAGTTTTACAGGTAGGTCTTTGATATATTGAGTTAATTTTTGCGTATGGATTAAGTTAAGATTACAATTTTATTTTATTTTTTTGCATCTGTATATCCAGTTTTCCTGATCACATTTGTTGAAAAGACTGTCTTTTCAGCATTAAATCATCTTGGTAACTTGTCAAACAATATTTGACCTTACATACAAGGATGTATTTCTGAGCTCTCTATTCTCTTATTGATCTTTTGGCTAGTAGCACACTGTTTTGGTTACTGTAGTTTTGTAATAAGTCTTGAAGTCAAGAAATGTGAGATCTTTATTGCCATGACTGAGTGATTTCTGGGGCTATAAATTTGAAGTGCCCCCGTGATAGCAGAAGATGTATAAATGAATTTCCTTAAAAGCATAGGAAGTTGTGTCTTCTGCTTCTGTTAGAACTATGCGAATGAAGAGAGATTATCAATATTAGAAAGATGAAGTATGGTTTTAGCTTCCATTGAAATTATTGACTAGATAAAAACAAAGCCCTCTGGTCTAGAGCACTCCTAGGGAGGAGGAACAGAATATCTTCACCTGATTTAACTCATTTCAAAACTAAATTCCTCCTTCTTTCATCCTGGCACACACTAACAATCCCTTGAGTAAATTATGATTAATTTAGGTTGCATATACTAGAAAATATAGTAAAGTAAGAGGTTTATTTCTATCTCATGTAATAGGGATATGGGAAATCCAGGAATGATTTTCAGGCACCCAATTCACTTCCAGATCTTTGTTCTGCACTCCCTGGATTATAGCCCTCATCTTCTTACTCCAAGATGAAAATTTTATTTCCACTTATCACATCCCATTATATCACAGCTCATCATCATCTAATCATATCATTTAATGCCACATCACACAAGGAGGAAAGAAGAAATGCCCCAACCCCCCTTCTTTTTAATGAGACTTCCTAGGAGAATCATGAAATGCTTCCATTTATCATTCATTGGATGGAAATTAGTCACATGATCACACTTCTGCAAGAGAGGCTGAGAAACACAGTCTATCGACCAAGTTAACACTGAGGAGCTGATTTGCAAACAAGAAGCAGAAAATGGTCATTAGAAATCAACTTGAAGTCTCTTGCACACTTTTGAGTCAAAAAAAGTTACTTATCAGATATTTGGACTTGCTGGTAATGATAATGGTATGGCTTTTATTTTTTAACATAGACATTTATTTGCAGACATTTGTTTCATTAGCTCCACAACACATACACACACACACAACATATGTGCATGAATATATGTGCATGAATAGATGTGCTACACATTGTTTTATATTTTCATAAAATATTAAATAATAGAAGCATGTAAGAAGAAAGCATATGTTCACTGCAAGTGTTCCCAAACTGGCTAAATCAGAAATGCTAATTTTAGTAGATATTAATATGCATGTAACTGAGGAAATTCAGGAGTCAAAGTATGATTTATATGTGATTGTTGCTGTATGTTAGAATGCATCAAAAGTTTAGCTTGGCCAAGCAACTAACAGAACATATGATAAGTTACCAAACTTTGAAAGACTCAAAGAAAACAACAAAGGAAAGACATTCCTTTTGCAGCCTGACCCAGTGGAAATCTGGATTAATCAGGAAAAAATAGAGGGATGGTTTAAGGAATTTGTTTTGAATATTTAAAACATAGCCATTAGACCATGGAAGAGTTACCCCCAAGGGGCTTCAGATGATTCATTTTCTTTTTGCATAAATGGATGTTTGCTTGGAGAATAAAAGTCAGCATTAGGTATTGACAGCATAATTTTAACTCATATGGGGATTTGTTTTTATTCATGTGAGAATAGTTTGAATTTGCATTCCTGTTATAATTATAGAATGGGATTTTTACAAAGCCTAACATTTTCCCCAAAGGACTTATAGTTAGGCACGGAGAATTACTAAAAACAAAAAAGATGACAGAAAGAGAGTTGGAATAGAGGAGGCAAAAAATAAAGGAGTGAGAGGGAAATAGAATTGTATAGTGGAAAGAGCAGAGTCTTGGTGATACACACATTGAAGTTTAAATCCTGGCTCTGCCACTTACTAGTTGTGTGACTTGGCCAGTTTTCTCAATCTCTCTGATGTTCACTGGGCACATCTGAATGTGGGGAACAACAGCCTCCACCTCCCCATGTTGTTAGGATCACAATCTTGGGAAGTAGATGGAATGTGATCCAGGAAGGACCAATGATGAATGCAGAAAAGATGAACATATTCTTAATCTGCATGTTTGTAATTCCTATTATAAAAGAGAGTGATTGTCATGATTATACCTATATGTGAATGAACAAGGTGAAAGCAGAATTTTTAGAAAGTGAGATTCACTCCCTGGAAAAAGCAAAGGAGAGGATGGCTGTGGAACCCCAATAAAATGGCTTTATTATTATTATTGTTCACTTGGTATCTGCCTTATAACTAAGCTAATAACTACCCCCCTTTGTTTTGTGGAGGTTGTATGTCTGGCCTATCGGTGGAAAATTTATAAATATTTTTGTGCTTTGCGTTATAGTGTATTTGGATGTTCTTTTCCAATGCTAAATGATAGCAAGCTGGTAGCTAAAGAGGAAAGTCAGATGGTGTTGGACCCATTGTTAGGGGTGTATTCAATGTGTGAAGCTTTTATTTTCAGAAAATTAGGTACCCCTCTCTGTTTTTGGAGTTATTGGTGAAAGAATAAAAAATAGGGCTGGAGCCAGGCACTTTTGTGGTCCTGTGGTTTGGGTGGGCTTTTTGTGTCTCAAGAGTCTGTTGTGATTGAAGGCTTGGTCTGCAGGCTGGGTCTGCTATTGGGAGGGGGTGGGACCTTTAGGGAGGTGGAGCTTAGTGAGAGGTCCTTGTGTCAGTGGTGATGGGCTTTCAGGGAGTAGTTTTTTTATCACTTTAGTTCTCTCAGGATCCTTGTTTAAAAGGAACAGGGCCTGGCTGCTCCCCTCTACTATAAGTGTGGCTCCAGGTATAATTACTTGCTCACTCCTACACACACACCATTGCCATTGCCATCTGCACCAGCAGGTGATGCAGTCACAGAACCTGTACTATGCTGTTTGGATTTTGAACCTCTAAGACTGTGAGCTAAATAAACCTCTTTTCTTTATGAGTAGTGTATGTGAGGTATTTCATTGTAGTGACAAATCTCTGACTAATACATGGGATTAAGCCTTCACTCTTCCATAGTTGTATGACCTCAGACAGGTAACTTTACCTCTCTGAAAAATGGGAAAACATTATGCTTTCTTTTTGCTGCCTCTTAATCATAAATTTTAAATGATGACTTTTGATATTTCCCCACAGACTCGATCATTGCAATAGGCCTTCATTTAAAATTGGGTCCAATTCTGAAAGACTACATCTTTCCTCTCCCACTTGTTGCCTGCTCCCTACGACCTTTAACCTCAGCAAAAGGGCCTAAGATTCATGGCAATTGCAATCATCACTAATAAAAAATTTCTGTCATTTGGGGTGCATGTTATAATGGTAGATTTCTCCTAAGAGGGCTTTTTTGGTGTGTTGTGTGTTGCCAGGGATCAAACTCAAGGCTCCTGAGAGGTTCTAGTGTAACACAATTGCACAGAACTGCTGTACAACAATCAAGATTTTTGCTTCCATATCTCCTTCACCCACTCCAGTGATTTCTACCCTAGTTCCTTGTTTATATGGCTTTAGAGAAGTCTCATCACTTGCATATATATATATATATATATATATATATATTTTTTTTTTTTTTTTCTGAATGGGGCTTGAGCCCCTAATCCATGAGTCTGTTCAGCCCTGGGCTGAATCAAGGCACAGAGTGAATTCTTTCAGTCTTTCCTTTAAGCTTGAGTCAAGGCATCAGTGACAATCACTCAGATTCTTCTTTGAGGTTTTGCCCTGGCCTCTTTTGCCAGTTCCAACGACAAGTCTTTCCTACCCTAGAAATAGCTTGATTCCAAGAATCTTGGCAGCACAAAGGCTACTTTGTTCCAAATGACTCTGGATGGTTTCCTTCACAGTCTCTTCACTCTTGCTACCAGTTTCTTCCAGCACCAAATCTGTACAGTCTTCTCCAAAGAAGAGGCAGGAGGGGGCTTGATGCTTCCACCTATGTGGTTCTTTGCTGTCGACCTCCTTCTGAGCTGAATTTAGACAGCCTCTGTTGGAGCTGGGTGTTGACAAAAATAAAATCAAAGAACAAAGAACAAAGAAGAACCTTTATTATTTATTTGGAGCTTATTAGGATTACAATCCAGGAGATAGCCAATTCTTGCAACCTTAATAATATTCCCAAAGTCAGCATGCACCCAGGCATATAGACAGCTCAGTTCCAAAGTTCAGCTGTGGATGTGCCTGAAACCTGGTTTACCAAGTCCTCCCCACTCCCTTTGAAGTGTCCTGAATCAATGCTGCTGCACTTGACATATGGCATCTAGATTACAGGGCACAAGTGGCAGCTAAAAGCACTAGAGAATACTGTGATTGTCACAGTCTGATTTGTAGACCAGTCCACTCATCCAGACTCAGTACACTTATTTAATAATAACACTTAGCAAAGGAAAGGATGAACACTCTAGCACTAACATATAACGTGTGTTATCTCCTTCAGTTCTCACAAAAAATCCTATTGTGAACTGTTACATGCCCTTTCCCAGTGATTTCCTCCAGATCACATATTAATGTTCTATGTTCACCTTCAAGAACATCTGACTGCAAGACATGGGGTCTGCCCAACAACCTTCATTCCCAGCCAGTTGACAAAATACTCACGCAGATTATCCTACTTGCATGTTTCCTTAACCCATAATCTCAGAAAGGAGTCATGAAAGTTTTTTATAAGATGAGGGAGTTGAGTTTCCTTGGCTGTGAATGATAAAACTGGACCAGAAAACTGGGTTGAACGACTCTGAGTTTAGGCATCAGAGTGTCACATGGAAGAAAGGGGAATACTGTCTTGTGTTATCCTAGTAGCAGAATATAACCTTGGTGTTCTGTTCTCCTAGTATTAATTTATGGCTTTTCAAGGTCTACACCCTCTTTGTACCCCACTTCCCACCCAAGAGTTGCAGTATGAACCATGTAACTGGAGAGGCTGAATACAGTTGGTCATGGCTGGAAGTTGGCCAAGCCAAAATTTTAGAGCCCGACTCTAAGTACTTATGGCTCTGTGGGTCCAGAAGCTTCTCATACAATTAGGAGATCATCTTACTCTAATGCCAAGACCCAGAAATCCATGCCTGAGAGTTCCAAGTGCCTCACCATCGCTATCTTGGAGGATAGAGACCATAAATGATTCAGCTATTACTCTCTGGTGTGAATCACCCAAGAATTCCAAGTGATCTATCTGTTGGTTTTCTACATTTGGCAATAGGCTCTACTTTGTGCAATGTGATTTTGACTACAATCCTTATCACAAGGAATCTTCTCTTTTGTTTAAAATGCTCATTGACTTTCTAAACTTGAAAAATACTCCACTGGAACGTACAACTCAGGTACCCTTATCCCTGAAGAAAAATGGACATCAGTCATTATTAGCTGACCATGTTTTCCTTAATTTACCACATTATTGGCTCATGCACCTACAACACAATGTTGGGAGTAGGCTTGTGTTTTTCAACTGAAACTGCAGTTAATGGTACAAAATATTTACATTTATGCCCTGAATCCAAACAGCTACAAAACTTTATTTCTCCTCCTGTAGTTTCAATATTTAATTAGTGATGAAGCACCAGAAACCTGCAGGGAAAAAATGCCCCATTATTTTTTAAGTTATAGTATATTTACATCTCCACCTGCTCCCTTTGTCTGCACCTGTCTCTGCTGTACACAGATTCGTCTCAGCCAGCCCCTCAGGAATGCAGCTGTGTCATCATATACCGAGGCATCCTAATATTTCATACTAAGTTCTAAACCAATTAGGAATGACTACTTACTGTGCTGACTCATGGGAAGAGAAGGGGATAATGTGTCCTTCAGGTAATGAACTTCTTTGGGGACTTGACACATATTTCATTTTGTAGTGCAGTTGGTTTTCCCTTGTCACATTTCTGTGGATGTGGCTTCATTTTGCCTCATTGCACTAAAAGGATTATGCAGAGATTAATATTTGGGAAGTAACCAAGTGACCCACCTAGAAGCCCTCAGGGGCACACTGGAGAGTTCAGGGAGATCTGGCTCAAGTGAATATGTGCTTGAGGGGGAAATGCTGGATGCTTCTCGTACTCTAACTTCCCTATATTCCATAGTTTTCAGTCCTAGCATGTGTCAGAATTATCCCAGTGGACACACTGTTGGGCCTCCAATCTCAGAGCTCCTGATTCAGTGGTGTTAGGACGGGGTCTGTCAAGTGCCCTGGTGAATCCAATGCTGCTGATTTGGGGGCTCCACTTTGAAAACTACTGCTCCGAAAATAGGATGCCATGGTTTAACCATTTGCTGGACATGCGAGAATTCCTGGAAGCAAAGAAAAATTCAATGTCGGATATACCTTTGTGTGAGCAAAAATGAATTAGAAGCCCAAAGTTTACCAGACTGCTGGGTGCTGTAACATCACCTAAGTGAATGAAGTGGACCAGAAGGCAGAGGCAGGCAGGAGCCCCTGAGGGGCTCGGAAAGCTCATACCCCGTCAAAAGGACAGCTTTATCTGAGCTGCACTAGACTGTTGTTTGTGGGAGCCCAATCTTCTAGCTCTATGGGATGACCCTCAAATCCAGATTTTTAAAATGTGAAATTAACCTTATTTTAAAATGGAGAGTTATAGCTACTCCTCAGGTTGCCACTTCGCAATCTCTGATTCAAACAAATATACCAACCATTTTTTTTTCCCAGAGAGTAGACAGTTTATTACATATGCATAACCTCTCTTTTGAATTTCTTCCAACTTTGCCAATTGCTCATCCTTGTCCAGTGGGTACTTTAGTCCCATGTCACTGTCTGGGTCCTGGGGGTGAAAGCCTAATTTGGGGGCTGACCATCTGGGTACATGGCAGGTCAGCACCTAGTGACAAACCAGAAGAGAGGCCAAGTGCAAATTTCATGGTACATTAGGTAGGGTTCTCCAGAGGAACAGTCAATAGAATATATAAAAATGTATGTGGGGATTTATTGGATTAGCTTACATGACCAGAGTCTAGAAGTCCCACAATGACTATCTGCAGGCTAGAAACCTGGGGAAACTAGCAGATGCTCTCTCTGAAGCTGAAGCCTCAGAACAAGAAGGACCAATGATGTGGCCCCAGTCTGACGTAAAAGGTTTGGAAGACCCCTTGAGAGTTGCTGGTATAAATCTGCTTTCAAAAGCTGAAGAAGCTGGAGTCTGATGTCCAAGAGTGATAGATCATCAGCAAAAAAAAAAAAAAATCAACTCGAGAAGAGTTGAGACAGCACATACCTGAGCTTCCCTTTTCTGCATTTTCTTTTTACCTGGCTCCCAGCGTATTGAGTGGTATCAGCCATATTCAAGGCAAGTTTCTCTACTCCGTTCGCTGACCCACATGCAATTTTCTCTGGAAAAACCCTTACAGACACAGTCACAAGTATGCTTTACCAAGTTTCTAGGCATCAATCAAGTCTAAGTTGACAACCAAAATTAATCATCACACATGAGATGGATTTGATTCTTGTGAACTGGAGAGGAAGATTCTAGTCCATGGTAGCAGTTGGGACTGGAGCAGTTTCTGTACTTATTTTGGAGCAGTAGTAGATGCCTGTGGAATATGCATCTGGAACTTGAGGCAGGAGAGGAACAAGATTCAGGAAGCCTAGTCACGTCCCTTTTGAGGAAGATGTTCATTTAGGAGCTTTCACATGCTGCATATCATTTAATCCACATTTCAACTTGATGATATTATTATTGCTATTTCACCTGAGGTGAAACTGGATATCTGAGGGTTTTTGTAGTTGGTGAGTGGTTAGGCTGTGACCTAAAATGAGATCATAAGATAGGAAGTCCAGTGACCTGCCACCTTGGACTCTGAGTAATGCACTCCACTCTTCTTGACTGGGAATGTAGCATGATGACTGTTGAGAAAAACATGACTTTCATTTATTTTTTTAATGACTTTAATTTTTTCAGTTGTACATGAACACAATGCCTTTACTTTATTTATTGATTTTTATGTGATGCTGAGGATTGAACCCAGTGCCTCACACATGCGAGGCGAGCACTCTCCCACTGAGCCTCAGCCCCAGCCCGACTTTAAATTTTATAATGAGAATTTAACTTCCTCTCTGCACATATTCCTACATAGCAAGAGCTTAATTTTTCTTTACTAGAATAAAAAATGGCCCCAAGAAGTTCATTCCTAGCTCTAACCTGTGTTGAAATAGGATGTTAACAGAAACCTCATAGCCCACACCCGACTCATTAATATCCCTGAGTTTGAATGGGGCAGGTCCTAACTCTGTCACTGAGATTTCTTTGCTCCACTAAGTTCAATCCATGTTGGGGCTATTAAAATGTCCTTTCAGTGCTTAGTCTGAAATTACCCCCTTTTACAAATTTCCGCATTATATAGATCTACAGCCCCTTGAAAAATGAATGGCTTTTGGTTAAGGTGGTGGTATGTCTGTCAATGTTTGAGAGCCATCTAGCTCTAAGCTGGATTATAAGTAAATAAAGATGGACTTTGAGCCTAACTCTTGTCTCAAAACAAAACAAAACAAAACAAAACAATCCTCTGAAACAGAGATGATAGAAACAAAGAAATGGCAGTGCCTAAGCCCAAGAATGTGGAAAGTTTAAGTGAGGTACTTAATATTCATCTAGTATTCATTGCAATAACATCAATCTTACCAAATTCTCTTGGTATTAATGTAGATGTTCTGTATTTAATATATACTTCCAGTGGAATTTCATTGTAATTGAGCACTAAATGATGTCCACTTATGGTAAAGTGGTTCCAGAATTTTCTGTAATAAATAGGTTTTAGTAGACTAGAAGTTCCCAAATTCATCGCTGAGTCTATATTAGGCTCTTTATGCTCTAATTGCCATTGATAGTCTTCACTGTATTATTGCCAGACAGTTCATAATTTCCCCAGCTGAACAAATGATGATTTGTGAGTGGAGTAAAACACTGACTGGATTATGTGATGCTGTTGATTTCTATTGCTTTACTCTAGCAAAATATGGTTGGTCCTCTATAGCCACAGGTTCTGCATCTTGGTTCAGCACCCATGGATTCAACTAACCATGGATTAAAAATATTAAAAAAAATTGCACCTGTACTAAACATGTACAGACATTGTCTACTTGTTATTCCTTAAACAATATGGTTTAAAGACTACTTACCTATCATTGCATTACTTTAGGTACTATAAATAATCTAAAGATGATGTGAAGCATGTGTGATGTTTGTAGGTTATATACACTCACTATACCATATATAAGGAGCTAAACATCCTCAGATTGTGGTATCTGTGTTAGTTAGCTTTCATTGCTATGACCAAAATACCTGACAAGAACAACTCAGAAGAGAAAAGATTTATTTTGGCTCATGGTCTCCAGGGATTCAGTTCATTGTAGGGTGATTTCAAAGCAGAAACATCATGGTGGAAGAGTGGTAGAAGAAAGCTTCTCAGCTCATGGCAGCCAGGAAAACGGGTGGAGGGTGTGGAGGAAGATGGAGTAGGAGAGAGGACAAACTCTTCCAGGACACACTCCCAGTGACCTGCCTGCTCCAACTAGGTCACACCTCCCAGTAGTACATTCAGCTATCAGTCAAGTGGATTAATCCATTGATGAGGTCAGAGCCCTTATGATCCAAATATTGACTAAAAGCCCCTCCTCTGGAGCCTTACTGCATTGGAGAGTATGCTTTCAATTGTAATGAGGTTACCTGTATAGCAGCATTGATAGCAAAGATGCGTTGAGTGCTTACTATGTACTAAACACCTGTTAATGTAAATATTATATATTCATCATTCCACTGGACCCTCAAAGAAACATGGTAGGTCCAATTGTCATTTGTATTTTATTAGGTAAGTTGGGCATCAGGGATTCGGAATTTGTTTGAGGCCATACAGCTGGAAAGGGGCAGAGTTGGGTTTTGATTTCATATCATCCTGGTTTTAGGCTTCAAAGTCCATGCTTTTAGCCACTGCACCAGATACTGTGTGTGTGGGTGACAGACATGGAATTCCCTATAAGTAGATGGAGAAAACTATGGATTCCTGGGCTAGTGAGAATTCTTGAGTTTCTTTATCACAAGCAGGATAGACTTGTTATGATAAACCAAGAAGCTGATTAAGAGATAGCCTTAGCTGAGAGATGATGGGGAGCTGACATTTAGGGAGAATATCTTTCTGAAAAAGAGACACACAATGAACCATTAAGCAAATAGCTAGTAACCCAAACAAATTGCTCAGACTGAATCTGTTTGCATGGGAAGCAGTCTTAGCAGACATATAATAGCAGCTAGTTAACCCTGGGGCGAGACTGTGTGGCTATTGGAGCTAAAGTGGAAATCTCTGTCAAGTTCACAATCCTCATGCTGCCCGTGCTTGATCTGGGAGGCCCCACAGGAAGGGCTGTCCCAGTGGTGACTCACCAGCAAATGGCCTTGACCTCTCTCTGCAAAAAGAAAGAACTGAGTTGAATTCAAACTTATTTACATTGACATTGCAAATCATTTTTCAAAAGACATAGAATGCGGAATTCTAACATATAGAACAAGTGAGGGCAGAAAATCTCTGGTTGAAGTGGGTGCTGCCTCCTTCCCATCCTAGGCTGGAAACTTCTTGGGCCTCCTTATCTTAACCCAGGTCTCCTGAGACCCTTTTAAATGTCTTAGAACAAGTCCAGCTGCTCCCTCAGGCTTCTGCTAACATACATTTCTGGTCATTCACTGTATCTGGACAAAGAATACATAGGAGGATTGTGTGGCTCTGGACTAGAGCAACTGCTATATTATAACTTTATGAGCACTGGAAATTGAGTCATTGGTCAGTTTTCTTTTGCTCGGAGACTCCGTGACTGATGGTTTATTTAGGGCAAGCTTTTGAGACAGTAAGGCTTGTGTTTTGGATCAACCACATTTTATGTCCCCGTCATTTCATTATTTCATTTTTCTTTCTACCTTATTTCTAATGTATGTAATTAATTGTGTGTTCAACACAATTCTGCAAACTACTTTAATTTTTTTTTTTAATTTTTAGTAAGATGGATTAGGAAACTAACCAACCAAACCAATCAACTAATAAAAAACTCAAATCCTTTCTGATTCCAAGCCCCCCAAAATGTGTCATTAACCTTTGTAAATTTTGCAGCTTGGAGTTCAAATGTCACTTCTTCACTTTTACATACACCAACATCTCTGTCACTCGTTATGCCTGTAGTCCCCCTTTATTGCATTTAGCATAGCTTATGATTACGAACTTGTGTGATTATTTAATTCATTTCTGAATGAAATTTGTAGGAGAGGAAGCTGAAAAAGTTTGGGTTAGGGTCATGCTAAGGTATTTGGTCTTCACTTGTTTAGTTACAAAGTAACACACACACACAGTAGGTCCTCAGCTAACCACTAGTCAATGGCTGCAGGAATCAAATGAGTATTTAGAGACCCAGCAGGAGGCTACTATCACCACATAAGTCTTCTCCATGAGGAAAAGCAGTTCTTTATTTTTAATGCCAACACCTCAGATAATATACTTTTTATCTCTGCTCATAATGGTAATGTAGATAAATTCCATAAATCAAATCTCAGCAGTAAAAAGGTTAATAAGTTTATGCTGTATAATTGAAAGCCATATTGGTGATTAAAAGGATTTTATATATCAGTTTTCTGGGTCACCAACTAATTATTTTCAATGGCCAGTAATAAAACACAGCACCATGCGTGGCCAGACGCTGCACACTGTCAAATGTTAAATCATGTAGAAAGGACTTGAGCGGGTTACCTTAAGTTGGCTGATTTTCCCTTGGGATGGGAAGCCACTGAAATCTGTGCTGTTTGTTTTGTGTCAGACTTATGTGGTGTTTTGGGTGTCCTTGTCTACTAAAAATAAGGAAGCAATCCTCCAAAATGGGAAAGGACATGGTACACTCCTAGGACCAAAGGGTAGCAGTAATCATTCTCATTTAATGTTTCATTTATAACAAGATCATAGCTACAGTGTAGCGCATATTTTTCCATCCTCACTCAGAATGGAGTGTTTGCAAAGAAAAGGACAAAAATATGTGATCTGGAGTGGATTAGCGTTTATTGATGCCCCCCAAATACCCCAGGAACATGCTTATAGATTTAGATCCACCAGAGGCCACTAAGGTATACATCTTTAATACCAGCTGGTGATGGGAAAACCAAGGCTCAGAAAGTGTGGATGAGTTGACCAAGGTCATGGCTATTAAGCAGCACAACCATGTTCATGCTTGGGTTTGTGTGCCTTTACCTTCAAGTGGTTCTGCTACTGAGCTATATATTTTTTGCTTTTGGTTTTGTGGCGTACCATATGAAAACATAATGACAACAATGACAACAAAAACAACAAAGGTAAAATGGTTATGGATGGTTCCAAAATCCATGTGGGAGATTAGAGGTTTGTGTGGCTAGGAATGGTGGAAGCAAGGCTGTTACTTTGCATAAATTCATGTTGTATTCTAGGTAAGTGGTGTTCTTGGAGCAGCGGAAGGCAGCAGGAAGAACATCCAAGGGGGGCTTTCCAGTTGGAGGCTGTGTCAAGGAAGATGGAAATGAGACAAGGGAGGAGAGGGGTGGCATTTGTCTCATCTTCTGCTATTTCTTTTTGTTTTGTTTTCTTCTTATTTTATTGCTCAGAACAAAGATAACTTCCATGCACTAAAATGTTCTTATTCACATTTTACAAAGTAGAACATAGATAATGGTAAAACTAGTAAAAACTAATATAGTTAAAGGAAAATAAATAAAATTATAAACCTCAAAACACCTATGATAATGGAACACAAGTGATCTGATGTAATTAGACTGAGGTGATTGAAATTTTTTACCTGTGTCATTTTTTAAAAATATTTATTTTTTTCAATATTAATTTTTAGTTGTAGATGGACACAATATCTTTATTTAGTTTTATGTTGTGCTGAGGATTGAACTCAGTGCCTCACGCAAGTGAGGCAAGTGCTCTACCACTGAGCTACAACCCCAGCCTGCCTGTGTCTTTTTTTTTTGTACCGGGGATTGAACCCAGGAGTGCTTATTAGCCACTGAGTCACATCCCCAGCTGTTTTATTTTTTTTTATTTTGAGACAGTCTCACTAGGTTACTTATAGCCTTGCTAAGTTGCTGAGGCTGGCTTTGAATTTGCAATCTTCCTTCAGCCTTCTGAGCTGCTGGGATTACAGGTGTGCCCTACCACGCTTGGTTTAGCTCATGCCTGTGTGTTTGTCAGGTGGGATTGGTTGCAGGAGTACTTCTTTTTTCTAACTCTGCTACTATTTCTTAAGAGTGGTCCTGATGTGTCACTTAGGTCAATTGCCATCACTTCCAGAGTGGCAAAAGCAATCTTTGAAGAGTTTACATAAAAAATGAAAACAAACAAAACATGTTTTTTTCTTAATATGAATTAGTGGACTTAATCCAGAAAAGTCACTAAATACTGTACTCACTGCCTTTTCTTTCACACTTGATTTTTCCCTATTATGAAGAGAATTAAATTTGGAAACCTGTATATTTGAAATCTTTTCTTTTTTGTTTCTCTAGTTCTCTCTCAGGTTCTGGAATTATCTTGCAAAATAGGCACTGTGTTGGGACCTGTGTGTGTGTGGAGGCAGAGGTAGGATTTGTAAAACCAGTCCAATGGGGCTCTACAAAGTCTACTGATCACAGATGAATCAGTTTGAACTACTCAGTTACAAAGACAAATGATTTACAGGTGAAATAAAGAATGAAAATTGAAAGGTGAATGCCATTGTCCTGATAGCCAATAGCATCCAGGAGTGTGGTGACTGGTTTTAAAAAGTCACTTGATGGATATGTTAATCAAACAACCAAATCAGGGAGATGAGCTGAAGGTGGCACTGAGATTGGTGCTCTCAGAACTCTCCAGGGGCTTGATAATTAAACCCAGGTACTTTCTTTTCTGGCATCCAGTGCTGGAAAGGAGTGACCTTCCAGTGACTTAATGTTCCCATCTGCCGTCGGGTGGTAAGTGAAATGTATGAGCAGCCTCAGTTTCTTTCTGGAGGAAGGAGACGTGATTAACCCAATAACCCAGAGGGAAGACTCAGAAACAGGCGGAGGAAAGGCGAAGGAATCCCCTTGGGGTCACAGTGAAGTGATTCACATTGTAGGGGAAAGTTGGGCTTCTCACGTTACAAGAATTCTTCTTCATGTGCATTTGTGACAAAAGTGTTCCAAAACTCCCCTGACTGCTCAGCCATATTTTACAAGGAAATATTGAGGGTAAGTTGGGGAGTAGGGAATGAGGAGGGGGAACAGGTGGAAGATAGAGGGGCAGACTTAGAAGGGCAGAGAGAAAAGACGAGAGAATGACATATATTATTTCCATTAATATGAAAACAAATGTGCTTCAGATGTCTTTGAGGCACAAATGATATTTATCTTTAATGGGAAGCATATTTTGAGGAAAACCAAGAGAGCAACATCCATCATCCTTCCTCTTGACGTTCTTAACAACGTGCATGAGGGCACCGATGATTCGGGGGTTTGTAGGGAGAGATGTCAAGATGTCAACGTCTTGTCTGGGCTCCAGGAGCACAGATCTGGGTACCCTAGGCTGGCTGTGTCTGGTGCACAGTGAGAGAGTGGCGGAGGGGTGGGGAGTCAGCGCTGCAACACACCATTTCTGTAATGGGCTGTGTCTTCCAGATGAGAACCATCTCTGTAATGGCATCACCATTGCGGACCGCTGGTTTTTACCCCTGTAGGGAGTTGGTACAAAGAGGTCAGTGGGAGAGCAGGGACACCCTTCAAAAGGTGTAAAGATGGTGTACATTTTCTCCAGTCCATTTTCTCCCACCAGGACCCAGAACTTTCCAGCAGACTGTTCATGTCTCTATCCTCTCCCTAATAAAGCATTTGAGATTCATTTCTCACTCTCAGCTCATCTGATCAACCAACCAATCTGGTGTGAGAGTGCTTACCTGTCCGACTGGGCTAAGACTTCAACAGAGCTTATTGGGATATAATAGCCTGGGTGAGAGAAGGCTTGGGAGCAGGAATTTCACCCACTGTTGGAGGTAGGGCAGGAACTACTGTGAAGTGAGTGATGTACTTGACTTGTGTGGGCTGCAAAATTTAAAGGGGATTAAAAAAAACACCAAACATTTGTAATAATTAGAATTAATATAAAAAAATCCATGATGAAAAAATGTCTACATTTCATATACCAAACTCATGGGTCATGACTAGGGTGCGGAGAGTAAGGCTTTCATTCTCAGGGTCATGAATGTGAGGTTGTGTCTGTTTTTTATTTAGAACTTTGATATTTTGTTCCTGTGGAGTTGGGACTGGGGAGGGTATAATGGGCCAATGGTTGCTTCTCCAGCTCCGCCCCAGCCCCCTGCTGTAGTCCAGTAAGACTGTCTTCCTGCATTCATATTGTATTTTACAATAAATTCCCTTTGATTTAAGCTGGGTTGAGTGGGGTTCTGTTTCCGGTGACCAATAATCTTAAACCAAGACAGAAAGGAATATTCATTCCCTTTCCAACTTCACAGAGCCTTGACAGAGAGTCACACAATCTTTCTTCTTGATTCACTCTTCTGTTTCAAATTGTAAAGAACAATTTTATAGCAATAAGGATTTTTCTTTTTAAAAATATATTACCTCTAATCCCCCCAATATAATACAGAGGTTCTCATTTTTATGTGTTCCCTCATAAGATCTGATCACAATTTTTCATAGTCACAGTCATAGTGAACATAAAATTTTGTATTTTGTTCTTTCTGGTGAACTTTGTATACCCCAAATTTTCTATGTTGTTACATGTAAATGTCTGTAGGCTATTTTATTGATATTTTTGTTCCATATTTTACTCATTAAATCTTATTGTTAGACTTACATATTGTCTCCAATTTAAGTCACTGATTAGACTTACAAATTATCTCTGATTTTTCCATATGATAATGTGAAAATGAATATGTTCATCTGTATGGATTTTGTTTTTTCACTGATATCTTTAAATTAAGATTCCAGGAGTCTGATTTCTTAGCCTATGTCCATTGCTGTGCTTTTTAATGTATAACTTTTATTGCCATATAAAATTTCAACAGCATTTGGAATTTACAGTGCAAACAATAGAATTTAAGCACAAAGAATTCTTATGTATAAACTGCTTTATTTCAAATTTAAATGCAAGTGGGGAAAGCATTTATCTTTTAAATTTAATTTACTTACAGTGTTGTTCAGTTTCAATTTAGACAGCAATGGGTTTTTTCATTTCACTTGCAGCAGAGCCTTATGATTACCTCAACTACTTTTTCTCACTTCAGTCTATTTTGCAAAACAGAGAAACAATCCTACTTTATGGTTTTTTAAGAAAATATTTTTGGTATCTCAGATGAAAACTAAATAGTCATACGAATTGCAAATTTAAATTGGAACTCTCTATACACATAACAGATATTTGATGGTGAAACATTAGTTTTTAAAAAATTTTTAAAAACAATCTTATTACTTTTTAAAGCAATCTTAGTATCATACCTCTAGGAAAGAGTTAGCATGTTCTATTCCAACCATGGGTATATGCAGTGAGGCCCAACTTCCCTTATACTACTTAGGAATGAAAATATGCAAATGAAAATTCTGAGCCACATTCTGCATTTCTGTGGTTTATTTTTACTGAGGCATTTAGGGCAATTTTTGCAAAAGTAGTAAAGACAAAGAAAGCCCTGAGACCTGAAGACTCTATTTCCCCAAATTGAGTCAATGACTGAATTAGTGATCAAACAAACATTCCTTATACAAGATGTCAGTGTTTCTCTATAAAAGAATTACATTAATATTTCCCCTCAAACCAACATTTTGAAACATGAAACTCTATCTCAACCTAGATAAATGAAATTGGGGTAGAAAACCAAAATGTGACCATTGAGGAGTCTCAAAAGCACCTCATGTTCTGGATACATCCATTAGCAGAATGCTGTGAGCAGACACAGCCTTAGGTTAACAGCTTGAAAACCCAATCTGCCTTCAAATGGAGGATTTTCTGGGGTGATGTAGGAACAGGAAGTGAAAGGAGGGCTGTTGACACATCACCTAGCTGAATTCCAGCCAGCCGCAAGTCCAGGGAAAAGCTCCCTCCTGAGAGAGGTAACACAAGATAAACAGCATCTTGAGGTCAGTGTGCAAAATAACCCTTTTGTTCGATGTGAAGGTTTGAAGGTTCCAAGACTTGTCCAAAGTCAAATGTGTAGATAGCTCTAATACCAGGGATGCATTTCAGTGTTTTGGAACGCAGAGCATCATTGCTTCATCTCATTGCAGACAACAACGAGATTACAGACAACATCGTGTCTTCTTGTGGCAGATGTCTAAGCCTTTTTCCTCCTGTGAGATCCAGGTTTCTTCCCTGGGAGTCAATTAGGGGAGTCACCATTCCAGGAAGTACCATGGCCTATATATAGGTTACTGACTTACACAACCTGCTGCCAAATTATTTTCCTCTGTCTTACAAGGGTGGGACTCCCTCATCATTCACCAACTCATCTCTCTTCTTCTTGGTTCATGGTCTCCTAAAACTATTAAGTGGGCTCCACCCAACCTATGAATTCATTCTCTTTGGGTTAGATTTGTATACTGGTCCCTTCCAAAGGAGTCAAAGAGCAGTCCCCAAAAGGTAGTTATTCAATGTCGTTACATTGAGCATCATTTCTGTGCCTGTGTTTGGATGCACTAAATTCTGTTTTCCTGGGCAGGAAACAGAATTTATTCAGGTGTTTCAGTGAGGAAAGAAGAAACTACCTACAGAGGAATGGACAGAGTTAAGGAATCAAAAAAAGGATGTTGAGGCCCCCCCAGAGACCAGCAACAACGGGAAACAGTTGCCACTTGGGTCTCAAGTAGAAAATGGATGAGATAGTGTTTTAAAAGTCTAGTGAGAACAGGAGTCCTAAGGTCAGAGGGACCTAATGAAGCTGCAGCCATTGAGAATGCAAGAATCACAGGGATGCTCTTCAATCAAGGAGGGCAAAAGGAAAGAAGAAACACACCTGCTTCTTTTTTACCATCCTCTTTCGGCCTATTGACCAAACTCAGAGGGAAGAAAGTCAGTACAGGAACCAAGACATGGTTTGTGAGAGTCAGCCTCCATGAAACACGAACTGAAGAAAATGGATTTGGGAGAAAAAAAGGAAAATATCAACAACTATTTTTTTTATATCTTCTCATCTAATATTCAAAAGAGTTTCATTTTATGATAGGAAACCAAGGTAGCTTGAGGAGCTGTTTTTTTTTTTTTGTTTTTT
>PVHX01017109.1:0-41035 GCA_004024805.1 Geosciurus inauris | reverse complement strand
CAATGGAATATTATTCAGCAATAAAAGAGAATAAAATTATGGCATTTGCAGGCAAATGGATGGAACTGGAAAGCATTATGCTAAGTGAAGTAAGCCAATCCCAAAAAACCAAATGCCTAATGGTCTCTCTGATTAGTGGATGCTGATGAATAAGGGAGGTGGGAATGGGAAACATAAGAGAAATAGAGAAACACTGGACGCGACATAGGGGAGGCGGGGGGCAGGAAAGGGGAATGGGTATAGTAAAGATGGTTGATAAAAAATATATATAAATATATATATATACTGTTCATTGAAAGTGCATATAAAGATGTTTAATATGAAGAATGTAATCTGCTTATAATTTTGTGCAAAGTTAGAAAAATTATGATTGTAACAATTTTTTTTTCTATTGGCCTCAACAAATGTTTTCAGTGAACAGTGTGTACAGCTTCTGAAAATTTGTTTTTTTCTGTTATGTTTGATAACATGAATTAAAATGCAACTTTTGAGAAAAATTAAAAAATTTAAAAAAATTTTTAAAAAAAACAAGAAAGAAGAAAGAACATAGGTTCAGATTTCAGTGATTTAGAAATCAATAAGAAAAATTATTGCAAGTTCTCTTAACAATTTTGGTACAAATAACTTTATAATTGCCAGGCATTGGGATTTTTAAAAATGTAATATCACTCTATATAGTTTCAGTGAGTCGTTTCTAAGCAAAGATTTTTTTTGGTCATTTTAATTACTGTCTACCATACAAGCAATCCAAATATAATCCATATAAATTATCAAAATGGTGTCAAGATGTTTTCTTAATATTTTTCACCTTCTGCAATCTGAATCTCATTTTTTAAACCATTCTCAACACCCCCCCCCTCCAGATTAGGCTGGGTATCTATAGTAGCCAACTTATGGATCACCAATGATATTGACTTCTTACTTATTCATACCTCTGGGCACTCTTTCTACCTACTCATATTAAATAAGGCTGACCTATAGAACTAATAGGATACTTGATTAAAATTTATGTTTTGTAATTCTCAAGGAGAACAGGCAAAGTGTCTCTTTGTTTATAATATTGAGAGCGATCATATATATCATATCTGTATCTCATATATATCATATATATATGATAGATTTAGTTTTCCCAAAAAATATATGTACAGTTGAAAACCATACTTTAGTGATGTGTTTAGATCCTGTCAAAAGTATATTTTGGAATAGTGAAAACTAAGAATCTTACCTTCACATGTTTCTGTATTTTCAACACATGTGTAACTTGAACAAATTTTGAGTGAAAAAATTCTCTTTGCAAGGAAAACAAAAGCTGTCCACATAACTATTAAAATAAATTATCTAAATACTATCAATAATAGATGTGATTTTACCATTTGTAAAATAAAATAACTTTTCTCATCTAGTCACACTCATCACTTTTTAAAAATTAATATTGAAATTTTTATTTTGAGCAGTTACAATATATGGTGCTTATTGTTCTTAGTTAAATTCTCCTTCTCTAACTAAATATCCAAATTTTAAAAGAAACTTACTTTCTAGACAAAATCAGCCAAGTTTCAAACAATCAAAAAACTAAAGTTGACTAATAAGGAATGTGTTTGGGGTTGGATTCCTTTATGTCCTTCATTCATTGTAAGCTACAGTCTACCTATCAGATTTTGAAAGGAGTGTAATGCCAATACCAAGTTCTAGCTAGCACACCTATGAAGTTTAGAGCAGTCTTTGAGTGTAAGTAATTTGAGAACCAAGAGATTTGATTGTTTTAGTACTCTGATTAAATGAAAAAAATATACCTTCATTTAAAAAATATACCTTACTCTGAAATGTATGTTAAATTCCAATTATTCCCTCCACACTTATTTCTTTTATCCTTAAATTTTTATTTTATGCCATTACCCATATTGATTTGATGATCTAAAAACACTTTTTATAGAGACAAAAGACAAAAACAAATTTAATCTTTTGACCCAGTGGTTAGCATTACATTTGAAAGATTAGAGCAGTAGTGTATAGAAATTAGTAATGAAAATGTTATCACAATATTCAGGGGAAAATGGTTGAGTACTCTTTCTTATAGAAATGGTCATATTATTCTTTGATTTTGTCAGATTCCTGTTATTCCCAACTTGCTTTGGGTGATTAAGATCCTTGCTGTAGCTCAGTTGTAAGCAAGTATGATCAGAGGGTATCTGAACATTTCTTTTAAGATGTTTTGGACTGATGAAAAAGAATAAAAATAATTCTCCTGCTTTTAACTGGATGTGGACTTCATTAATACACTTTCATAATGTCTGCTTTGAGTTTTGCTTTCTAACCAAGTGCTCTCATTATTTCACTTTGTATGTGAGAAATTTAGGGGAGAAATTGGAGAGGGAAATGAAGCTCTCTATTGAAAAACAAATAAAGGTAAAAAAAAGACTGAAAGACTTCTTTATTCTCTGCTGAAATTAATATTATAATTAAGTTTCTCACTTTGCTCTACTTGCTTTGGGGAAAGTTTGTGACCTTTCCTCTCTATATCACAATAAATTAAGACTCATGTTTTGAGGGCAAAAAGCAATTAAATGCACATAGTAGTTTCAAAATATCAATCTTTTTTCCTAGTAATTGAAGAGGTAACTTCTCCATCTTTTATCATATAGAATTCTTTATGCCTCCAAAACTCAGAATTTACCCCCACAAAACATTCCCAGCACTCATTATCCCTATCTCTGACTTTATTCTTCTTTTTGGCATTAATTATAATTTGTCATCTTTTACTAATTTGTCTTACTAATTATTTGTCTTCCACTACTAAAATGTTAGCTCTATACCAGCAGGTATTTTTGTCATTTCTTCTCACATACATCTTCCCAGTCTTTAGAACACTTCTTAATAGTAGATGCTCAATAAATGTCTATTTTATGAATGGGGACCACTAGAGCACCAAAATGGTATTACAAATAATTCTGGAATCCAGGTGTCCAACCTGAAATTTTCTGAGACTTGAATAACTAAAAGTATAACTATTCTCACATGGGTGCATATGAAATGATTTAATATTTAAAAATTCTCATAATAAAAGCTTGGACAGTAAAATCCTAGGATAGCAAATATATACTTAATTGTTCACAAGAATAATGCATATAAAGGAATTGAGTGATGTGAGCTTAGTGCAGACTGTGGGTGTTATTTTTTGGCTCTAGAATGTACCCCAAAGGATGATACCTGTTCCTTAATGCAGTAATGCCCAGAGAGAGGACTTTTGGGAAGTGTTTGGATCAAGAGGGTGCTAACATCATCAGTGAATTAATCCATTTAGTATATTAATAATTTGAATGGACTATGGGGAAGAAGTGGAAACTAGGCAGGTCAGGCATGGTTGGAGGAAGCAGGTCACAGGGGGCATGTCCTTGAGGACTATATCTTGTCTTTAGCCCTTCCTTGCTTTTCCCATCTCTCTCAGCTTCCTGACTGACATAAGCTGAACAGCTTACTCCACCAAGCCATCCATTCCACCATAATGTTCAGCCTCATCTCAGGTCCAATGCAAAGGAGCCAGTTGACCATGGACTAAAATGTCTGAAGCTATGAGACAAAACAAATATTTTACCCTCAGAGATGTTTATCTCAGGTATTTGTCACAGCAATGAAAAGATGACTAATGCAGTGGGTAACCAAAGAAAGCATGTCTGAAAAAAATGAGGCAATAGAGCTATTCAGCACCATCACTTACTTCTCATAAGTGGCTTACTATCAAGAGTGGCTAGTAGATTCATTTCTTCCAAGGGCAGTGGAAAGGTGAATTTACACTTGAAATTATCTGGTGGTTGAAAGTAACAAATTCAACTATGGAATATGCATGAAGGCCTACACAGCACTGCATAATACCCCATTTGTACTAGCATGTACTCCTTTTCCTATTATTATTGTCCTCTCTCTTGGTGAATTAAATTGAATGATACAGAAACTATCGGAGTCAGATGAAGGCCTTTACAAGTCTCCACTGAAAAATAGAGCAAAACCAATCCTAAATTGCCATTCAACGTTTACTGATTCCCCTTGTCTTGGTCTCATGCTGTTCTATACTAAAATGAGTTATTAAAATTTATTTTAAAAAATTGATTGCCTTCTCTTAAATGGTAGTTTTACAGAAACTAGGATTCAATTGATAATTAGAAGATTAAAAACCTAATGTTTCATATCAAAAAGTTGGGTTTTAGTCCTCAAAGATTAATATATATGGCATTTGCAGGTAAAGGGATGGAGATGGAGAATATCATGCTAAGTGAAGTAAGCCAATCCCAAAAATCCAAAGGCCGAATATTCTCTCTGATAAGTGGATGCTGATCCATAATGGGGAAGAGGACACGGGAAGAATGGAGTAACTTTGGTCAAAGGAAGGGAAGGGAAGAGAGGGGGCATAGGGGCAGGAAAGATGGTGGAATGAGATGGGCATCACTGCCCTAGCTTCATGTATGACCGCATATATGGTGTGATTCTACATCATGTACAACCAGAGAAATGAAAAGTTGTGCTCCATCTGTGTGCAATGAGTCAAAATGCATTCGGCTATCATGTACACCTAAGTAGAATAAATAAATTAAATCAAAAAAAGATTAATATATGAAATAATTGCTAACCCACTGATTTTACTATAAAGGAAATGTAAATTTCAATGTTTATTTTTCTATTCTAATTTTTAAAATATGAAATAGTTCTTTAATATATAAGACAGATTACCATCTTTACATAACCATAGGATCATAACCAGCAGCACACTATGTAGTTCTCCATAGAAAAAAAACTTACTACACCAAGTATAAATCATGTGAGATACCACAAAGGAAGCAAGATAAGTGCTATGGTGTGACATTTTGCCAAATGCTAAGAGACCATTGAAGATTTCTTATATACCAGCCCATATAGTGCAATTTTTAGTGCCAAGCTGGATTTGGACTTTTCTTATACATAAGGTACCTCTACTTCTGTCCTAACACACAAGTATTAGGTCTCTTACATAATGCATTTCTAAAGCAATCTATCAGTTTGACTGAGGTAGAGAATGTAGACACCAAGTAAGACTCACTATCAACACTTGCATAAGCAGAGCTCCCTTGGTGAATTCATCATCACCCATGTTGATCCTGTTGAGGTGTCCACAAATGAATAGCTTATAATCAAATTTGCCTCTCTGGGTGTTTTATTTGGCCGGCATAACATTTTGATTTCTCATTAACCAAATTAATTGCCAACATTGAAAACATGGGCCATTTCACCTAAGATTCAGGGTTTTCCACTCCTTTAGACAAAGCAAGAGCTCTGATAAGCAAGATGAAGAGCAACAGCAAGATAAGCAAGAGCTCACCAAGAGCTACTAGTTGGTGCTTACCCCATACTGAATCTGTGCTCCTTATTTGTCTTAGGGTCTGCTTTCCTTGAGGCCTACCTGCTTACTCTTTATGCTCTACTTGGCCTAAGAACTGATATTTTTTAAAAAATGTCCTAGAGCAAAAACAAATATTTAGTCTCCAGGCCTCTTTACAATTTTATCCCAAAGAGGTTTTATTTCTGTAGGTTATACCTACCTGCAATTATATTAGCAATTAAAATGGAAAAATGTTTCATTATACCCATTACCTATTAACATAAATAACACATTTTTAGGAAAATTAACTATTTTCCATAATCGTCATAAAAATAGTGGCATTATTTTATTCTTTAGCAAATATCTTTAATGTCTGGGTTAAGAGAAGACTTAATCTGTCATACAATTTGTTTTGATAGATTGCTTTCATTGAAGAATATGCAGAAAATCTGACCTCACATAGATACATAGCTGGAAAAAGTAGCACTTTACTAGCTTTTCAGATAATCATGAATTTCCTCTTTAATAGTACATCAGAATTTGGAAAATCAAAGTTTTTTAAAGATTAGCTACAATGTAAAACCAGAAACTATATTGACAATTTTTTATATTCTGTCACATTGAAATCAGTTGATATATCTTTCATTTTTAATAGCTCTTTTATGTATGTATGATTTTAACATCATGTATTGGTTATTTGGAAAATATTGTTTCATTGAACTTACAGATCTTCCAAAAGTTGACATAACTTATATAAAAAGTTTAAATGTAACACATGAGACAACATGTGTTAATGTAATTACTAATCTCTCTAGGAAAAAGTTACTCAAAAATTATAAACTATAAATTTTTGGTAAAAGTTATCCAAAAATTATAAGTTTCATTTCAAAGCTCACATTTTACCATTGGTATTAATCAAACACTGTCAATTGTTTTCCTGGCAATAATAGACTTACTTTGTTCACTTTCCAAAATTTCTCTGCAAAATACCCCAAGTATGAATAACCACATTTCACCTCTCACTATTTCTATTGGGGGCGGAGGAGTTAATAAAAAAAAAAAAGATGTTTCATGAGAGCTAATTCAGCTAACAACTCAAACCAGTGCAGGATTGTTTTATTTCAGGTAACCACTGCACTTCTGTATGCTGTAGAATTTCTCTATATGTACTTCTCATTTTGTCACTCAAAGATTTGTTAAGAAACTATACTATTTCATCAAGAATATTCCTAGGAAAAACTATATTTTTACAAGTGTATAAAACACAGAAGCAATAGAGCACTATTTCAGGCTACTGGCTTGATGCTTATTAATGTGCCTATGGTTTTAGCCATTCGTTATTTGTATTTTAGTGCAAATCAATTCAGTAAAAAGGGAAAATAATATCTCAATGTTATAATGCAAGCAGATTTAACTTCATGAATCCACTTGAAAGTGGCTGAAGGACTATGTTCTTCAGTCCTAGTGGCTGAAGGACTATGTTCTGAGAACTGCAGGCTTAGATCTTTGGTTCTCACTTCCAGAAAACCAGAAATTAGACTTGAAAATAGTGACTAAAAGCAATTGACCCATAACAACCAAATCTGTTGTAAGCCAGAAAGTCGACCAAATAATTTTAAAGGGAGATTTTCTTTATGGGTTAATTAGTTTGCTCAATTATCATATTTACGACAGTTTTTATTATCTGTAAAAATAAGTTTATTTTAATAATAATGTGTCTTGGTGATGCTGGAATCAGAGCAAAGATTGATAAGCAATCTCAAAAATTATCATTTTAAGTCACAGCAGAGCTTGACTGACCTCTTCTACATAAAATAGAATATACTTGTCCAGCGACACAATTGTGTCTGCAAAAATCAGTGCTAGATGAGCAGAGCAACTGTCGGATTAGGACTTCTCTTTTCTGAACTTAACTGACAATCTTGACAGTCATCCACAAGAAATAACCAAGTTCTTGTTGCTGCTAACTTTGCCATGATCACACTTCGATTCTGCTTCTCTTAGATTAAACTCAGATCTTTGGTATTTGAATTTTCAGTGTTACTAGACTAGACTCCTCAGTTATAAGTTTTTAGTTTTCTTATTGATTCCCACAAATAGCTAATCGTGTTTCATATGTGCATTCGGTTAGATTAATACTTGAACAATTGAGTATTAGTTTTTCTTTTTTAATTCTTGCAAGGCCACTTCATTCTTTGTGCATCATCTCAACCACCCTACCAGATATATCATATTCCTTAAAAGGTTCCTGTTCCAATTATCAGAATTTTGCCAGCTATTTATAGTAAGAAACTATCTTCAAGGTCTTTCCCTATGCAGCATTGCCGCCCTGAATAAACTGAAAATTGTCACATCCTCTTTTAATTTGCAGCTCATCTACACAGTCTCTGTTATTTTCACTTGAAAATTAAAACAATAACTTGTTTGCTTAAGAAAACAGAAAATACAAAACAGTCAGTGTTGAAGGAATATTTAAATAGAAAAAGATCTTTAAAATTCAGTATCCATCTGAAGAATCAGCAAAATGAAGTTGAACAAGCATAATAACTACTGCCTGAAAGACTGCTTTAAAGCTAATGGCACCAACAGATGTCACCTGTAAATAGGTAAGAGGTAAGAAAAATTTTCAAGTAATGAGAAATTCCATGAATAAAAATATGTTGGTAAATTATTTACTATAAGTAAATATAATCTAAGATATCATAGTTTATGAACTAAGAGATCATATTTTTTTCAGCGGAATGAAATGTTCTTTCCCGATTTTTATTTTGTACTCTTAAACTTAACTTGTGTAAATTTGTTCTTAACATGTATATCCTTCATCATTGTAATTTGCTAATCCAAATTGGCTAGAATTTTATTTGTTATAATAAAAGATAAGGAAGACTCCATTCAAAATAATGGTTAAACTACACAAACAATAGCATATACCATAAATATTTTCTAAAAGAAATCCAAGTTATAATAACAAAACCAAGTTATAATTACTTCAAATAATATTTTGTGTATCTGAAAGAGTTATAATGGACAGTAAGAAGAAAATATCTTATTGATATATCATTGTAATTACTAAAACAAAAACAAAAACCCAAGGGAAAGAAGGACTTTGAATGTTAACTCATTCTCTTCTTTTTAACTCCAAATATATTAGTAATTTTATTAAATATAAATGGGCTAAAAGTTCCCGTTAAAATCCAAGATTGTCAGACTGGATTTTTTAAAAGAATGCTGATTCAAGGGCATTCATTATCCTTCTTCCTGGCTCTCAGAGATCATATTTTAAGAGATTAAGAAATAAAAGACTAGAATAGAACTGTCAAGTATCTCTTATTGTTGTTTCAACCACCTTAAAAACTAAAATTATTTATATTATGTTACTTTTAATAAGCAGTCAAAAGAAAGAATATCAACAGAATAGAATTAGGGCTTTCATAGAAAAGAAAACAAAAATAAACCATAGCAAACTGCAGATCAAGCTGCAAAAAAAGCATGAAATATTCTTGGTCATCTGCTAAAAGAAAGAGACAAAATAGCTTAATAAAATAAAGGCCTGGGAAAAGAGGCAGGCTGAGGGAGAAGTTCAGGTATGATTAATAAAGTTAGCAGTGGAAAAGAGTTTTCTACAGATTCAGATAAAGAGAGACAGATTGATAAACAGCAACAGACAAGATGTATCTGAAGTCATCCATGAAATTAATCTTTACTGACTGTCAAAGAGGAAAAACGACACCTTGCAGTAAAATTATACCTTAAAGTTTACAAACCACTTTACTTAAATTCCTCATTTTATCCTCACAAGGAATCTGGTAGGTAAATATCTCCATTTTATGCCTGAGAAAAATGCTAAGCGGCTAGATGATCCTTCCAAGATCATCCAGGAATTTAAGGGGTCAGAGGTCATTGATTTTTCAGACTTGATTTTATTTGCTAAGATAAGCATTGAAAATGTATCCCAAATATCTCCTTCTAAGCCAAACTCAGCCATCTGATTCCTTACCTTCTGCTTCTGGGAACGACATTGTATGAGAAACCTACATTACCATGGTGATTGGCAGCAGTACAAATTTATGATTTCTAACCTCAGCTGGGCCTTCAGCTTCACAATCATTTCATTTATCACAAGTTGGCTTCTTATTCCACTCCTCAGCACATAGACCATGACAGCTACTACCACCTTCCTCCCACTCCAGCACCCCCACCACTTTGTACCACTTCCAGCCAACCATGCTCTGTTCAGCTGGGACAATGGATGCCATGTGATATAAATTTCCCCTTTAATAAAAATTTAGTCATCTTCCCTCATCCTTACATGCTGTTTTCTATCAACCTAAGAGGAAGAAACCCCACTGTTCTTTTACTATAGGCCTTTGATCTTTATTTTCCAAATTTATTTCTTTAAGTAACTCCTTTTATCCTTCATATAGTTACCTTTATTACAAATCTGTTTCATGTTCCTCCACTTTGGAAGTATCTCTCCTCTGTTTTGAAAGAGGGCAACTCAGCTGCCATCTCATTTCTCTCCTTCCTTGAACCATCATTCTTGTTGACAAGTAAAGGACAACTTTACTCAACTCAGTTTCCTCACCTAGGGGTCACTGGACCTAGAGGCACTACAGAAAAAGTTTCTCAAATCAATAAATGAACAAATGAGCGAACTTCCTCTTTTACACTCGCTACAAATATTCATGAGCACACTTCTGACTTTAATAATTATTTGAGAGAAATGATTATAAAATTACTTGGCAGTACCAAAGTATTTCTTACATGGAAGAAATATCATTAACTGCTTTACTAACTTGGTTTTTCAAACGGTCCGTATTCTGCATGTCTCTTTTCCTGAAAAGAAGAAAGGCCCCTCTCCACCTCCACCACCTTCTCCAACGCAGATGAGAACTTCCCATACATACTGATCACACTGTACTTTACTGTGGCATTGTACATTGCTGCATAACAATCCACCCTGAAGCTTCATCCTTACATAGGCTCATCCTTACGTAGGCTCCCTGAAGTGGTGGAGTCGCATGGTGATTTAAGCTGGAAACATTCTTGTCATCCCCATCATATATCTGGTCAGATTGGCTGGAATAAATGGGGTCTGGTGGGGCCTTTCCTTCTTCACGTATCCTTACTAGGTAGCTAACCCAGGGTTCCTCATAAGATGGCAGCCTCAGGTTGGCCTGGACTGTCCACTTGATAGTTGCTTCCTTCTAAGTGAGTAAGGGTTCCAAGAGACTAAAGCAAAGCCTTAAGGTTTCTGTTGACCTAGCCTTGCATGTTCTACAGCAGTGTTTCTGCCCTCTTCTATTGGTTACAAGTGAGTTACAGGGACAGTCCTAATTCAAAAGAAGGAAGCCATGCAAGAGCACAAATGTTGGGAGGCCATGCTTATTGAGAAACCATGCTATACAAGAAATTATCTTTGAATGCTACCTAACACCTATACTTAACTGAGATATATATAATAATCAATATATAATTGAGTATATATATATATATATATATATATATGGAGAGATATATTTATATATTTATATCTATTTATATAAAGAGAGACATATATATTTATATAAGCTAAGCTTCACTTTCAAAAGACAGAAATTCAGTGCCTAATAAATAGTAAAATGTATGTTGACAAAGTCAATATAAGTCAGTCAAATGCTAAAAATACAACTGAATCTACTTATATAAAACCATTTCTGGAGGTTCAGACCATTTTAATTAAAGATAAAAATTTATTACATATATAGAACAGCAGTGTGAAGAAAGCCAATAAAACAAATGATGCAGACTGAGTACATTTTAACATTTATTGACACCATCCATGTACCTAGCATTGTGCTGGCCCTCAACTAGGATGGTTTAAAAATGAATTAAAACACAAATAATTCCCCAAACATGTTTATGCTTTCTTATAGATCAATAAAATGATATTTATAATTGAAATATACCCAGAACTTTAATTTCATCAATGAAAATTTGTTGCCAAGATTATAGTAGTATCCAAAGGCAAATTCATACAGTTCTGAGAGGTGGGTGTGTAGACAGATATATAAGAAGGAAGGAAAGGAGGGAAAACATGTTTACTTTTTCAGAAAACCTATTGTATATATGTTTTAGTCATCTTTTTCACTGCTGTGACTAAAATATCTGATCAGAACAATTTTAGGGAAGAAAAGTTTATTTGAGGGCTCACTGTTTCAGAGATCTTACTCCATAGAAAGCCGGCTCCATTCCTCTGGACTCTAGGTGAGGCAGAACATCATGACGAAAGTGTAGCAGAGAGATACAGCTCACATGATGATCATGAAGCAGAGAGAGACTCCACTCACCAGATACAAATATATATATATACCCAAAAGCCATCAGGGATTAATTCACTGATTAGGTTAAGGCTATAACCCAATCATTTCTCCTCCAAACCTTGCCTTGTCTCACATGTGAGTTTTGGGAGATACCACATCTAAACCATAACAGTATAGTTACAAAATAATTACTTAGCAGAGATTTTTATAAAAATCTAATATTTTTTAGTCAATTTATCTAAAAAATTATAGCACTTTCAAGGTTTTCAGACAACTAAAATCATAACATAATATTAAGCAAAAAACTAAGAACTTTGTAAGTTGCATAATAAACTATTAAACACCAGTAGAACTTTAAATTCATATGAATATGTCATCTGCATTATTTCCAATATGTATAATAAACATAAACTCAAACCACATTACACCGTATGTTTTATAAATGAGTTGCTCACATGAAATAATATTTTCAGAAAGTATTTCCATTTGGCTTTGAAATATTATTATTTCAAAGCTGAAAAGTTGAGGATAATGTTATATAAGAAACACCAGATGGTAACCATATCATGCTATAATGAAATTTGCAAATGAAAACTGGAGAGGGGAATAATATTCCCAATGGTTGATAGACTGAAATAATTGTTTTGCTAAGGGACAGAAATTAAATCCAATCTGTATATTAAAGCTGAAATGCACCATAGAAGTATTTCATAAATTATAATCATTTACATTTATCTTAAAAAGTTAGGTTTAAAGTGTAATTTACTAAAAATCTTATAATACTAAAATTGAAATGCTATTTCAAGAAAAAATAAAATGTCAATAACTATTTTCTTCTTACATCCTTATTCTCCATAAAAAATGACATGTTCAAATCTCGATTTGCCAGTTTTTTTTTAATCAGGAAATATTTCTGCATTGCATTTGCTTTCTGATGTGCCCTTCTTTTATTTTGTTCTCTTGGGCTCCTTCATTTTTAAATGTTCTATCTAGTTCTTTATCCTCTCAGATTTCCAACAGTTCTTCCCTACCACAAGTTTAAGAAGTTCAATAGGTTAATAGAGTCCTCCTTAGCCAAATCCAACTCCCTTTGCATTAAACATTAAAATAATTGAATAAAGAGACCTCAAAGATCCACCTTACTCAAATTGAATTTAAATGACTTACAAGATAATACCTTTGACAGCTTGTCGCATAATACAAGTTAATAAAATGATAATTAAAATTATAAATGTAAAATTAAGACTTGGAATCTTTATTTTAAAAAATCACACAGGGTCTTTTTACATAAAATTAGTGTTATCACCAGACATACATCCATACAACAGATTCATTGAATATTTCAATGAATATTTGAAAATCTCAATTAATATTTCCTGCTGATCTTGGCATATTGTCTCCAAATGTATATTTAGTTGATAATTGACTTTAACTACTTTATCTTTTTTTATCAGCCATATGTCATTAACTAGTCCTACTGGTACTGTTCATATAATATTCAGTGGAAATCACAATAAATTCATATGCCAAAATTATTTACATATGCATGCCCCTTATCGTGTCATTCACACCATGAAATTTTCTAGGTTTCTCTTTTTTTCATTTTCAGTAGAGCAACTAGCCCAATAATAAATTTTTAACAACTTTAGCAAACACTCACTACCCTGATAGTAGAATACACAAAATTATTAATATTAGGGAATTCATTTTATTTTAAACAAAAATCTCTTACAAATAATGGAGCCTTACCCAGTGATAAGTTCAACTTGGTCATATTTACAGTATCCCGATTCCTAATGCTCTGAGCATCCTTCTGCTAGATGAGAAGGAAGTCTAACATCATCCCATTGTCCTCAGGTTCCAAAGGGGGGTGGAAGGAAAAGATCCTTACACATAATCAGAGCTGTAGGAAGGGTTTCTGTAGGTCAGTAGTTTTGCCTACCTTCTGCTTTGTTGACCTAGTTGACGTGTTGCCCTCACTGGTACTTATGTTCTCTAGACAGCTGACCTGTAGTATTCCTCCTCTTCTGACTAATAGGGAGGTTTTGTACCTCTTCTCATTGCCAGCTCTTTTGCAGAGTTCTTCTAGAACTTAAGACCTCTCCTAACACAGTTCTGTTCTTTAACAAGAATCACAGATTTGAGGAGTTAGACCAGTGTTCACCTAGCCAATCGGCCTTACTCCTCTGTATTATCATACATTTCCCCTTCTTCTTACCCAAGCTCTCCAGTAACTCTCTGGCAGCCTGTTAGGCATGCTTAGCAGAAAGCTCGCTGTCAAAGTGAAGCATGTCCTTTGTAGAGTTATCAGGCGTCACTCAAAAACATCTTTTCTTTTAAGTTGGATCTTAGTCCTTTGCGGTTCTTAGTTACTTTCATTTTCATATGCAGAATTTCACAGCCTATATTAACTAGTTAGTGAATATTGGTTCCTTCTGAGCTGGGTATCATTCCTTTTCTTCATAGTAGAAAATTTTAATACAAATATTACTGAGTCTCAGTGTACAATTTAGTTCAGTGAATTCAAAATTCAATACTGCCTTTAGAGGCTAGGTAAATGAAATAATACTCACAAAAATGATGGTTAAGCATAGTAATAAAGAATTTCGGCATCATGAAAGAATTATCCAGAAATCTAAGCTTGATACTGATAATGATGCAAAACTAACAAGTTGACTATCGCATGTGAGAAATAGGTTCACCGCAAAGCAAAGTGGTTTATCTTAGGGGTTCAGGGTTTCTCATTAGACAAACATTTCCCATGTCCTTTTTAGTGGTAATCAGTAAAATTATGAAAATCTGAGTGAGTAAAATGTTACTATTCATCGGAGTTCTTAAAACCTTAAATTATATATTAAAGTGATAAAAGTTTATACCAGGGCAGTATGAATGTAGAATTTACATGATCATAAAAATCAATTCATTAAAAGTAAAGCAATTCTACCATTTATTTCATAGAGTTATATAAACATAAATACTATTAATAACTTATCACTCATACCAGCAGCATCCACAACTTGAACAGTTAGACTTAATTTTCTACTTGACATATAGAAAGTGTCAATGTGTTACTTATTACAGGAACACTAATGGTCACTGAATTTGTTTATTTAGCACCCACTGTTGAGATTTTTGATAAACATAGTCATATTTAAGTTGTACAATTATTTTTTGATTCTTATTATTAAAAGCTCCATTTTGAAGGTTAAAAAATAAGTGAGGCTCATGAAGTTAAGTAAGTTCTTTCCAAGGTCATAGTTTTTGTACATGGTGGGACCTGTCCAATTCTAGACCCTTATATGTTCCTCCTCTACTTCTACCTCATGATCTTAACTGGAATAAAAATGGAATATTTATTCTCACAATAGTTCTTGTATTCAAATAGCCTGGCCACATCCCAAAAGTACACTGCATTTTCTTGCCTACTTGAAATAGTGATTCTCATTCCACCTCAACATCCTAATATTGGCAATAGTTTTACCCTGTTCCCTTTCCATTTTTGTCTTCTTCTTCAATCTAATAGATTTATACAATTTATGAATGTGTTGAGTGATACCCATAGTCACACAACCACACCCACCAACTAAATTATTTTAATATCACAAGTCTTCTGATAACTGACAGTCATACAAGACATATAAAAATATCCTCTTTGTATGAATCAGATTATTTTGTTCAGACATATCTTAGTAGAAAAATAACTTTCTCATTATCAACTTGATATATCATATGCTATTTTTCTTAACTATTAACAATTCATAATTGCATTCCAATTGCCCGGTCATTGAATTTGCTACAGTCTACCACTATCTGTGTGCTAGTAAAAACAAATAATTCAGTACATATAAGTTTCACATCTAGCTGTTTTCACTATATTTGTAGTATAAGTCAGGAAACTAAAAACACTCTATACTTACAAACACTTTATAAGTATAAAAATAGATGAATAATTGTTAAATTGTAAATAGGTATTAACTAGTCGGGGACTTAAATGGGAAATGTAATGATGAAGACTTTCTGGAGATTCATCTAGTTATTAATCTTTGCAATGAACCATGTCTTCACTTTGCTTATGTTCTTATATTTCTATAATTCATCCATTGATTAATTTCTTGTAGTTTGTGTTTGCTTTATTGTTCTTTTTCTAACATATTGATTGAATGAATCACTAATTTCTCAGACTTTTTAATTTTTGCATTTATGAAATTTTACTTATCACTTTTGTTTCATTCCATTCATTCGATGCATTTCCTTTAATTATTAGGTCTGAATGTGATGTAAATTGATTAATTTCTTTCTTTGATCCAAAAGGCATTTTTTTCAAATTTTTCCAAAGAATTGCAAAGAAATGTCTAATTATTTTTATATTGATTCCAAATATATTTCATTATGATTAGATAATGTGATCTGTTCAATATCAAGTTTGCAAGGTTTGTTGAGATTTACTTTGTTATCATTATGTAGTCTCTAATTATGGGACATAAAGCTTTAAAGATACCTCCATTAAATATATTGTCATTTGACTCTTAATTTTCTTACTATTTTTTCTAGTTTATCTTTTAATTTTAAGAGTTGTCTGTGATAATTTTCCCCACTATGATTGTGGTCTGGTTATTTTAAATGTTTTTATTAGTACATTACAGTTATACATAATAGTGGGTTCATTTTGACACAATCATATAAGCATGGAGTATACTTTGCTACATTTCAGTCCCTAGTACTTCTTCTTTCCCACCCCTCTGCCCTCCCTGCTCTCCTTCCTCTACTTCTGATCTTCCTTCTATATATTTATGATTTTGTAATTGGTGTTCTATAGTTAAAAGTGGAACTCACTGTGGTATATTCATATATGTACATAGCACAATTAGTCAATTCATTCTGCTGTTCCTCTCTTCTCCTTTCTCCTCTCTTCCCCTTCCTCTACTGTACTGATCTCACTTTGATTTTCATGTGATCTGCTCTCCTGCTTATTTGTCCTTATTTTGCTCTAGCCTTCATATAAGACAGAAAACATTCAACCCTTGACTTTCTAAGTCTGGCTTATTTCACTTAGCAAGATGTTCACCAGTTTCATCCATTTACCAGCAAATGTTATGATTTTATTCTCTTTATGAATGAATGAAACTCCACTGACAAATTTCCAGGCATATATGTCCTACCCAAATTGAGCCATTGAGGATATAGAAACCTAAGCTGACCAATATTAGGCAATAACATTAAAGCACCAATTAAAAGCCTTCAAAAAAAAAAAAGCCCAAGACCATATGAATTTCCAGCTGAATTCTACCAAAACTTTAAAGAAGATTCAATGATCTTAAAGACTAGTGTCAGTCTTCCTCAAATTATTTCATGTAATAGAGAGGGAAGGAACTCTCCCAAATTCATTCTATGAAGACAGTATCACTCTAATACCAAAACCAGACAAAGACACATCAAGGAAATAAAATTACAGACCAATACTCCTGATGAACATAGATGCAAAAGTCCTTAATAAAATATTAGTGAACTGCATTAAAAAATACATTTAGATGAATGTACACCATGATCAAGTTGGGTTCACCCTAGGATACAAAGCTGGTTCAACATATGAAAATCAGTAAGTGTAATTCACCATAAAAATATGATTCAGGATACAGATGCAGAAAAAGGCTTAGGCAAAATCAAGCATCTATTCATGTAAAAAACACTGGTGACTCTAATATTGATTCAACATTATAAAGGTCAAATACAACAAACCCAAAGTCAACATCATGCTGAATGGAAAATATGTGAAAGGAGTTCTTTTAAATATTCAGGAATAAGAGAAGAGCATCTACTCTCCCCACTCCTATTCAGTATAGTTCTTGAAACTCCAGCCAGAGGAATCAAGTAAGAGAAGAAAATTAAAGGTGTATATATAGAAAAAAAGAAGTCAAATTATCTCTGTTTGTTGATGACATGGCTAGTATCTGTAAAACTGAAAAATATGCCACTGGAAGAATTCTAGAGAAAATAAACAAATTCAGCAAAGTATCAAAATATAAGATCAACATTCAAAAATTAATAGCTTTGCTATATTCCAATAATGAATCTGTTGATAAAGAAATCAGGAAAACTATTCCATTCACAATAGTATCAAAAAACAATACTTGGGAATAAATCTAGCCAATCTGAAAGAACTCTACAATGAAAACTATAGAACACTGAAGAAAGAAATTGAAGAACAACTTAGAAGATTGAAAGATCTCCCATGTTCTTGGACAGGCAGAATTAATATTGTCAAAATGACCATAATACCAAAACTTTTATACAAATTCAATGCAATCCCCAACAAAATATCAATGGCATTTTTCACAGAACTAGGAAAAACAGTCCTAAAATTCATTTGGAAGAATAAAAAATGAAGAATAGCCAAAGCAAAACAGCAAGAAGAGTAATGTTGGAGGTATTACAATACTAGATTTCAAATTATGCCTCAGAGCTATTGTAACAAAAACACCATGATACTGGAGTCAAAACAGACCTGAAGATCAATGGAATAGAAGGAATAGAATAGAAGCCACAGAAACAAATCCACAGAGATATAAGCATCTTATACTGAATGAAGGTGCCAAAAATATATGTTGGACAAAAGATAGTCTTTGTAACAAATGGCACTGGGAAAACTGAAAATTTATTTGTGGAAGAATGAAACTAGATGTCTATCTCAATTAAGTCAAATCAAAGTGGATCAAAGGCCTAGGAATTGGACCCGAAACATTGCTACTGCTAAAAGAAACCACAGGGTCAACACTCCAATGTGTTACGCAGGCACTGAATTCCTTAATTAGAGCCCTAAATCTCAAGAAATAAAATCAAGAATCATTAAGTAGGACAGCATTAAATAAAACCTTCTGCACAGCCAAGGAAATAAGAGCACAGAGAGAGAGCCTACAGAATGGGAGAAAGTCTTTGCCAGTTACTCCTTCAACAGGGATAAATATCCAGAATACATAAAGAACTTTAAAAAACACATATACACAATAATGATAATATTACATAATAATAACAATAGCCCAATAAATTAGTGGGCAAAAGAGCTTAACAGATATTTTTCACAAAAAGAAATACAAATGACCAACAAATAAATGACAAAAAAATGTTCAACATTCCTAACCCTCAGGGAAATGCAAATCAAAAGTACATTGAGATTTCATCTCATTCCAGTTAGAATGGTAATCATCAAAATGAATCATGATTTGACCCAGCTATCCAACTCCTTGTTATTTATCTAAAAGGACTAAAATCAGCATAATATAGTGATACGGCTATATCAATGTTTGTAACAATACCATTCACAATAGCCAAGTTATGGAACCAGACCAGATGCCCATCAACAGATGAATGGATAAAGAAAATGCATTTTTGTGAGGGTTTGTGTTTTTTTGCCTTATTTCTGTATTAGTTTTTATTGTTGTTGTATTATGATTTAAGGTACACACAAATTAGAATTACTATATTTTCATAGTAAATTGTTCCTCTTTTATTTGTGATCATTTACCTCAAATAGTTTTCATTTTCTTATGGTATATTTTATCTTATAGTTACATCGGTTTTATTCAATTTAGTATTTCCCTGATATTTATTTTTCAAGATTTTAAAACATTATTTACTTTTATGCTTTAGGCATATTTCTTGAAGGTAGCACACAGCTTGATTTTGTTTCTTAAATCCAATCTGAAAGTCTTGCCATATTAACTGATAAATTAATATTTATTCTAATTACCAATGCATTTTGATGTATAGTTACCATTTTCATTTATTACCTTCTACTTCCCCTTTTTTTTTTTTTTGCTTTTTCTCCCCTTTTTCATCTCTTCTTCTGCTTCTGTAAAGGTTTTGTTATTATTGTTATTTTTCTGATAAATGATTTTAAGTTCTAAAATGCATACTTAAAGTTAAAAATTAATCAATATATATTGCTTCATCCAAAATAAAACAAGGGTTTTAGAAATAATCTCTTAATTCAATTGACTAAATTCCCATCATTCAGTCATATAGTTTAGTTCTTTTGTTTTAAAAAGCTCAAATCAGCCCTTAAACTATTATTAGTTTTTTATAAATAATTTTTACTTAAAATTACCTGAATGTTTACCAAATGCCTTTCTTATAACATTTTTCTGGGTTCAGTTTTCTGATTCATTTAGGAGTATTTCTTTAGTCTTGGATAAGCCAGTTTGCCATCACTTTTGAAATTGTGCTTAAATGGCAAAAATAAATCTGATTTTGTAGCTATTTTTCTCAAGTCTTTTAAGACATTATTTTATGATTATCTAATTATTATTTAATGTTTGCTGTTAGTCTAATGTCTGTTCCTTTTGAGGTTAATGTTTTTTACTCTCTGAAGGATTTAAAGGTTTTTTTAAAATTTCATATCAAGTTTTATAGATCCAGTGATATCTCTTGGTGGGAATTTAATGTTAATCAAAATTGGGCTTATTAGGCATTTTCAAACTGGTAACTCACATCATTTATTAACTCTGAGTTGTCAGTCAGTACATCTTTGTATATCATATTTTTAAATAGTTCAATTTTCCTCTTCTAGAATTCTGATCTTGAACCTAATTCTATCCCTTTTTATACATTTTAATTGACAAAGATTGTGTATGTTTATCATATGCAATGGCATGATATCCTGAAATATGTACACATTGTGAAATGTTTAGATGACTATTATATGTATTGCCATCACATTTTGGAGAATTCATAACTATTTCTCCAAATCTGATATTTTACCTGAAATTACACTTTTGACCATCTGACATATTATTCAATGGAGTGGTTAAAGTATAGGCTTTAATAAAATTACATAGTTTGGATTGACATCTCTATTCCTGACTTTAGAAATAAGAAAAGGGCAAGCCCAAGACAGAGTAACAAGAACAGCAAAATGTAATAATAGGGTGAACATCTACAACCTAACTAGGTGGCAAGGGTTTTCCAGTTTCCATCAGCTGGTGATATGATATCAGCAATTATTGATTGGGAGAGGAAAGGAAGTGGGGGGAGGCATAGGGAAGTAATTTTTAATGGTCCTAAAATTGGAGACCCTCAGGTAGCAACACATCCACAACTGGAATGGCAACCTGAGAGAAAATTTTACAACATCCAAAAAAAAGATGAACACAAAAAAATTGCCATGGTATCCTATAGTGTCAGAACAATGTGGGATAAAAGAACCCTTTAAAATAGCAAACCAAAACACTCTATCAGACAAAGATCTAAGGGAGAAATTCTTGGACACAAAATTCCAATTAAATGTAAGGACCGAAATAAGAAGAAAAACATATGGAAGTGTGTGTGCTGCTATGTCACTTAGCAATTTCTTACATAGAACATGAATTTCATTTCAAAGAACTTTTATATAGATGAATTATTGTTATTAAATTGGGGTAATTAGAAGGATTATTTTAAAAATATACGAAGTGAGAAAAATGACTGACATTGTTTACCATTGATAAAATTTGAATTTTAAATGAAACTTGAATCTGCTATTGTGGGTTACAGCTTCCCAATATATCAATTACTTTCCATATTAATAGATACTAATAAATGCATATTTTGATATTGCATAGTGAAATCCATTAACATGTGGAAAATCTGATTAACTCAGTGAGCAGTTTCCCAATGAACAATACTTTTTGCTGTAGAAAAGATCTGTTTAAAATACAAGAGAGCAGATGCATTTTAACACAGCTAAGTACAAAAAGTTTATTGTTAATGCTTCAGGTTCCACAGTGAAACTACATTTTATGAAACTATCAAATTTTGGTGTGTTATCAAAGAAGAAAGAGTCCTGCACTTCCATCTATATATTGTAAGAAGCCAAATTTTTTTCAAATATGTCAACCCAAACAACATAGCTCAAAGACTGAACATATCAGACATGAAAATCCAGCTGTTTTCTACTGTGTCAGAAACTAGAGTTATGTAAAATAGTTATTCTTCCTATTTTTTCAGGAAAGTTACATCTTTAATATATACTATTTGTGTTCATATAGTAAGTATATTGTCATTATTTTAAATGAATGAATAAAAAATATTCAGTTTAAATGTTTAGTGTGGTACATATCATTAGATGTAAGCCATATAAATAAAAGGTCTTTGAGATTCTCAATAAGGTTTAAAACTATACAAATTTCCTGAGTTCAAAATACTTAATGTCTTTTCTAGGAAAAGTGTTGGAATGTAGAGAAAAGAAAAAAAGTGAGTTTATTGTTAAATTTGACAGTACTTCTTTAGGCTAGAAGAGAAAAAGCTTATCTAAGATGCTCAAAAAAGGAAAATGGAGACAAACTGCCCCCCAAGCATAAAGATTGCAGATAAAAATGTTAGGAATGTAAAATACGTTCCTGCGAACTATTTCTAAAGAATCCAGAGACAAACTTCAGATAATCAAAATGTTGATGAAGAGCATTAAAAACTTCTTTAGAATTAGGAATAAATCATGATTATAAAGGGACAATTATAAGAGTTAATGGCAATGTGCTCTGAAAATATAGATAAATTGCAACTATGAAAATGGGGAGGAGAGCCGGGCGTGGTGGCACAAGCCTATAGTCCCAGCACTTAGGGAGGCTGAGACAGGAGAATCGCAAGTTCAAAGCCAGCCTCAGCAATGGTTAGGCGCTAAGCAACTCAGTGAGACCCTGTCTCTACATAAAACACAAAATAGGGCTGGGGATGTGGCTCAGTGGTTGAGTGCCCCTGAGTGCAATTCCCAGTACCAAAAAGAAAAAGAAAAGAAAAGAAAATGGGGAGGAGGCAGTATATAGAAAGAATATTAAAAATCAAAATAAACTCACCACTTAGGTATTAATTTGCAGATAGATACTAGCATCCATGTTAACTAGGAATAAAAGGATATTACCTCACTAAGATATGGAAAGTGGGAGAGTGGAGGGAATAAAAACTAGATACTTTCAGTATTGCTCATGTTAGGTAATCATTAGACAACAGCAAAGGAGGCGGGCAGGGAAGCGGTAGAGAGGTGGGGTACATGATAGAACAAGGATACTACATAAAGGTATTAATGAAAAGATATTGACTAGGACAAAAATATAAGGTCTTCCCCCAAATAAAAGAATATACCCCAAAAGAAAGATTGAGTAAATTTTAAAAAATACTCAATGACAAACTGGAGACTAATAATGTAAAACTTTATGACAGAACAAAGGCCAACCATAGTTACTATACCGATAAGTATAAGTGGAAATATAAGTGGGTCTAACTGAACTTTTTAAAAACAGCTTTATTGAGGTATATTTGATATTCAAAATAACTATATATTGAAAGTATACATCTTGATGAGTTTAAATATTTACCTACACCTGTGAACATTACCACATTAGTGTAATAGAAATGCATCTATCACCTCCAAAATTTACTTGTGTGTGTGTGTAAGAACACTTAACATGAGATCTATACTCTTAATGAATTTTTAAATGCATATATACAATCTTGTTCACAGTAGGCACTATGTTTTACAGCAGACTTTTTAAAATTATTCATCTTGCATAACTAAAACTTTACACCAATCTTTTAAGAAAACAAAAAGAAAAAGATTATAAAACTGACTAACAAAACAAACCCCAAAACTCCACCAACATTTAGACTACCCAGTCTTTGAACATGCATAGCCAGTCACATCTTTATGGTTTACAATCTTTTCCCTTCTTGGCCTATAAAATCTCTACTTAAGTATTCAAGTCCTAGCACTAATACTACTTCTTCCAAGAAGCCCTCTGTGATTGCTTTTGTCAAAATTCAGTCTAAAAACAACTTTGCTCCTTTATTAGAGTAGTTAATTATGTCAGACATATTATAGGCCATTGTTTTCATACTATCTTCCCCACTAGAAAATGAACTAAGAACAGAAACAGTGGGTGGTATATTGGAGCAGGTCAATTATTGTACAAAAGAACCAGAGACCAAAGGACAATCTATTAATTTAATTATATTGCCTTAGAAATTCAGTCTAATTATCTATAACTATATTTGTAATTGTAACTGATTACTTCCTTTTCAAATTTAGATTCCCTTACATTATTTTAGATTGCCTGTAGGCGTTTAATTAAAATTCTACCTTCCTAGGTAGTTATTGCTCCTAGATTGTTAAATATTTATAAATGAATCTGCCCACTATGGAATCTCGCCTCTCACAATTATGAAAGTTTCTGAATTACTATATGCTTCTTTATGGCTTGTTCATACACTTATCAAGCTCAAGTTATTAATATTTTTTGTTTCTCTCACAAATCTGGTTTTTTGATCAGTGGTACCAATATTTTGTTCATGTATGTCTTATCTATACTTGAATTTTCAATGCAATATTTTAAAGGATGAAAACACAATGCAACATTATTGCAACTAACAGATCTCCCACAGTCTATAAAAGTGTCTTACTGTTATTTCATCATTCGCTTGACTGCCCTTAAATACAGCATCATTGCTTGAACAGAACTATTTACCGTTTCTTTTTTATGTACACCATGTTTTCCAGAGTCTGTATAAGCAGTTTACTTTTATTGCTTTACTACTTGGTCATCATTCAGTATAGCATAACTCTTTCAATAGAACTCGTTACCAACTTTCATATGAATAAAATTTCCTGAAAGCTCCCATAAGCATAAAACCTTTCTCTAGTGTCAGTAATGTCTTTTACCCATCACACCCAGAAAGAAGTGCTCTGAAATCTTGTGCTTCATCTGACCTAATTAGCTCAAAGTTCTATTTAAAATAACTGTAAGAACATGTTCATTCAGTGTGGCAAAAAAAGTAACCTTAGGTTGATCAGAATATGAGAATCATCGTGCCTCAATGTCACAATATTTTCCATGTTAACATGTATTTTTTTAGGCCACTATTTATGTCCTTAGATATATATAATTCCTTGTATACACTCAATCTTGATATTAAATCTTGTTTTTCCATTAAGCATGAATTTCACATGGGAAACATCAATTTTTAAAAACTGGGAAGGTTCTAAGATTTTTTCCCCACTTGTAATTTCACAAATTAGCTTGTTACATGTTGTGAATGTTGAGAGAAGACATAGTTCTGGGTCAAAGACAAAGGGTCACAGCCCAGCAAGCAGCACATCAACATATTTTTTGCCCCAGTTCCCAAAAGTGAAGGGCTAGATGACATCTGTACACACAGTGGGTTGTATCACAAGAGAGAAGTCAAGAACCTTACCATGTTTTAAGTGATCAACAAACATTGCAGCCATCATCACACAAGTCAAGCACCTCTCCCCAAGAAGTAACCAGTTACACAGAAACCATGCTGTGGTTACCTTAACTTACTTCATTGTCTATGTGACTAGCTGCAAAGATGGCTCAGTATTAGGATACTGAAGCCCTGAGGTTTGTCATCCTTAGCAGGATTGTTTGAAAAGTTCAAGATCCATGGCTAACTGTCTTGCCAACACTACGAATCTCATATTTCCATTACATTAAGCATTACATAATCTTAGTATTGTCCCTGATTCCATCCATGATGACTTCATACCAAAAGATGTTACAACAACACAGAACTTCCTAACACAGATCACAACATGACCACAGCCAAGGCCATCATTCTCATGAGCCACTCTTCAGTGCCTTTTATACAAATCTCATTGCATTCACACAGAAAGTGATAAAATGTCATTGAAATCACAGAGGTGATTTGCTTTAACGTCTTTTATAGCTAAAACCATCTGCTACCATCTATTTTTTTTATTTTTTCTCAATTATTTATGCATCTCTGCATTTTTAAATATTTCTCTAAAACTTGACTTTTTTGGGGGAGGGGGTACTGGAGCTTGAACTCAGGGGCACTCGACCACTGAGCCACATCTGCAGCCCTATTTTGTGTTTTATGTAGAGGCAGGGTCTACTGAGTTGCTTATCACCTCACCGTTGCTGAGGCTTGCTTTGAACTCACGATTCTCCTGTCTCAGCCTCCCAAATCTCTAAAACTCGACTTTAACTCACTTTCTCTTTCAATAAGTACTTAATCTACACTCTCCAAAAATTGTCATTATTTTCATTTGAAAAGTTTAAAGTATGTATTTTCAGATTAAGCTTATATTTATAAAATATATAGTTCACATTAAACAGTTTTGAATCAGAGTAACAAATTTTAGTCATCAAATGTTTATTAATTGCCACTCAAGCCCTTGAACTATAAAGATGAAGACAAGATTTCTCTCTTTTTTTTTTTGTTTTGGTACTGGGGATTGTGTACAGTGGTACTTAATCACTGAGCCACAATCCCAGCCCTTTGTTTATATCTATCTATATATAGATATCTATAAATATTAGATAGATATAAATATTATTTAGAGACAAGGTCTCTCTGAGTTGCTTATGGCCTCACTAAATTGCTGAGGCTGGCTTTGAACTTGAGATTCTCCTGTCTCAGCCTCCCGAGCCTCTGGGATTACAGGCATGCACCACCACACCCAGCAACAAGGTTTCTGTTCTTAAAAACATTTGGAAAGGAATAAGGAACACAAATGTAACACAGTGCAATAATAGGTGTCTATACAAGGTTCAGAGGTAATATTAAGGTAAATGTCATGAAATCTTCATAGTGTAATTGACCTGAACCATGCTTTAAAATAAGAATTCCAATGTGTCAGGCTAAGTTGAAAAAAACAAAGATAATATAACTGAACATCAGAATACAACTACATAAGAACTAACAATTTTCCTCTTTCAAAAATAATGCTAATCCATAATGGGGAGGGGGAGAATGAAAGAATTTTGGATTATGCAGAGGGGAGGGGGTGTGGAGATGGGAAAGACAGTGGAATGAGATGGACATTATTGCCCTATATACATGTATGATTACGCTACTGGTGTGACTCTGTACCATGTTCAGCCAGAGGAAGGAGAAATTGTGCTCCATTTCTGTACAATATGTCAAAATGCATTCTACTGTCATGTATAACTAATTAGAACACATTAAAAAATAAAGAATGGAAAAATAAATCCGTTTTTAAAAAAAATGTATCTTGTGCCTGTCGTGGTGGCAGTGGCACACACCTGTAATTCCAGCACTTTGGGAGGCTGAGACAGGAGAATTGCAAGTTCAAAGGCAGCCTCAGCAACGGCGAGGGGCTAAGCAAGTCAGTGAGACCCTGTCTCTACATAAAACACAAGACAGGGCTGAGGATGTAGCTCAGTGGTCAAGTACCCCTGAGTTCAGTCCCCAGTACCCAAAAAAAAAAAAAGTATCTTGCAAAGAAGGCTGCTAAATTCAAAATATTCTTTATCCATCAAATATTTCTAGACTACTTACTGAATGTTGGGTAGAGTGCCAGGTATACTAATATTAAAGCTATGTTTATAGAGTAAAAACTACTGGCTTTGGAATTAATAATCTTAATAATCTAATTAATTTAGTTATTAAAGCATTTCCTAATCACCAACTGAATTATGTAAATATGAATTTTATGAACTGACCAGGAAACATACTTAATTAGTTATCATTGAACCTGAAGTAGCTATCATTATCTTTAGTGGTATAAGAAAATCTCTATCACAGCAGTTTAACTAAATAAGGGCTTTCTTTTTCTCACATAACTAAAAATACACTGCTTGAGAAACCAAGAGTGAAGCTGTAGCTTCATGAAGTCATTGAGGAAGGGAAGAAACTGGGTTTAAGTAGAGAAATTGAAAGATTGTTAAAAGACCAGGCCATGGTGACAGAAATGGAGAGAAGGACAAAGATTTGAAAAACAGTGAAGAGACTAAATCTGTGGAATTCTGGTCAAAATAACATGATTGAGTTTTTGGAAGGTTTGGGGGGGGTTTTTTGGTACCAGGGATTGAACTCAGGGGCACTCAACCACTGAGCCACATCCCCAGCCCAGTGTTTTATGTAGAGACAGGGTCTCACTGAGTTGCTTAGCCCCTCACTGTTGCTGAGGCTGGCTTTGAACTCGCGATTCTCCTGTCTCAGCCTCCCTAAGTGCTGGGATTACAGGTGTTCACCTCCAAGCCCCGCTTGATTGTTTAATAATTTCTTGTTGTTTGACATAGAAGTGATTTGCTTTCAGATGAATCTATTTCCTCATAGCTTATTTAATGTCCCAGATGTTTCTCTCATGCCTCCCTTCATAGCATCCTTTTCCCCTCATGTTATCAGAGTGTCTGCTACTGTGACATGCATCAACTCAGGTTTTAGAGAGGACAAACAGCAAAAATCTCATTGGTCAGAATTGTGTCATATTCCATACCTGGCTACAGGAGAGAATGTGATTTCTAGTATTTCACTTTTAACCATCATGACTTATAAAGGTCAGGGAGAAAGAAAGTGAAATAAATAAGATTCATTTAGCATCTTCCACATTGCCTTTATAGATGTCTAAAGATTAACTGAATAAATATACATGGAATACCAAATAAAGTCATTGAAAAGTAATGCATAAAAATTTAGTATTACTAACAATGCTCATCATAATGATGTCCTAATGATGATAATTTAAAAATTTAAATCTTAAATATATGATGTAAGCAATTGTATTTATCCAAGTGTATTTTTTTTAATAAAATAGCAATTCTATATCTCTCTTCCATAAATAACAATTTTGGTAACAAAAAAAGTACTAACTAGTCAAAGTTAAATTATCTCTAGCTACTTCCTATCCACAATTTTGTTGGGGTTGAGAGGTGCATTTTTTTGGTGAAAAAGTCTCATGTTTAATTTCTTTCCAAAGTTTATTTTCTTGGAAAGTTTGAAGACCATCTGTAGAGTTATTCTGGGATATGAATGCAAAATACTGCTATTTTATTCATTTTGAATGCAGTCATTTTTTAAGCACTCAGAATATTCCCCAAAAAAAAGTGAAGAAAGAAATTGGCAATGTAAGTAATTTTCAAGAAACACCAAAAATGTATCATAAATCAATTTGTTTGATTTCACTTAACTCATATGGCTCTAGTCATAATTATCAACATTCAACTCTGTTTTCTATTCATATAAGTCTTGCCTTAATCACCTGAGCATAATATCTGAGATAACTACTCTAAATTTGCATATATTCAAATCTTTGATGTAGATTCAAAACTGTTGGATCTTAATCATCTAACAGACCAAGTGTAGCCCTTGCACAAGTGTGGGAGGGGCTAAGATACTTCTCAGCGCTTAAGTCATCATCTTGTAGGTCAAAGAGACTCCTGAACAAATAATCGCAATGCAACATTAGAGAACAGCAGAGGTAGCATCAAACTGTTATAAAAAAATTTAGAGGAATAAGTGGTTCTGCCTTGAGAATCTGGGGAATCATGAACCAGATTCCCAAGGATTGGTAAAATTCACAAAGATGGCAAAGGGAAAGGAAAGCATTTAAGTTACCAATAAATTAAAAGGTCATTTTAAGTTGTATGGTATGTCTGCAACAAAGGAGACATAGCTGGAAGTTCAATGACACATTAGTATAGGAAGGAATCGGGGGTCAATTGTGCATTAGTCAGCTTTTTGTAGCTGTGTCAAAATAACTGAGAAGATCAACTTAAAGGGGGAAAGATTTGTTTTGGATAACAGTTTTAGATGGCTCAGTCCGTGGCCAATTGACTACATTGCTGTTAGCTAGAGGTAAGGCAGAACATCATGACAGGGAACATGGCCTCACCTTAAGTTTCCACCATATCTCAACAGCGCCTTCACATGTGTGCCTCAGGGGACTATTACCATTTCAAATCATAACAAGTTGTAAATGGCATCCCTTCAGTTACATGGCATCCCTACAGGGAGCCATGGAAGGCTTTAAAGCAACAGATGAAATAAATCAGGTTTGTGTTTTAATCTACCAGCTCTGTGGAATTTGGATCAGCAAGGAAAGAAACTGGCTACAAGATGAGAAATGAGGAAGTTTATAAAATGCCAGACCAATGGCAGCAACAACACAAAGCAGGGCCACAGTTTGACAAATAATCAAGAGGTCAGATGGATAAAATTCTGATCAAATTAACATGGTTGTTTAATTGTTGATGTTATTGTTTACCACAATTGTGCTTTGCTTTTGAATGAAGCTATTTCCTGATAGCCTATTTAAATATTTGAAGAATTGGCTCTGTTCTAAAATGCATCTCTTTCCCCTTTCTCACCCTTCCACCACTACTTTTTTTTTTTTTTTTTGGTGGTACTGAGGATTCAACCCAGGGACACCCTATCACTGAGCTATCTACCCAGCCTGTTCTAGGTTCTCTTTTGAGACAATGTCTCAATAAAAATTGCCCAGGGTAACCTGGAACTTGCAATCTACTGGCCTCAGCCTCCACTGGCATTACAGTGGTGTACCTTAGAATGCATATGGAGATCCTGAGCAATTTTTACATGTATCCTTGGCCTTAATTCACTCTTAATGTCCTCATTTTCCTCTATTTCTCCCCCTCACTACCATACATACACTACAGCTATGTTGAGGAAGTGTAGGAGTAAAAGTGTATTTTGAGGGTGATTGTCTTTTCACTTTTAGTTACAGCCTATAGCAGACATGCAAAGTCAAAGTAAATTCCATAAGAGTTAATGGGCATAGAGGAGCTGTATTCCAAAATTGAGCCCATTTGCTCTGTTGGAAAGATTTCTTTTTTATATTAATTCAGTGGAAGAAAATATGTATCTTGTTAATTGACACTGTAAAGTTAAATTCAGTAATTTGATCTTTTTTTACAGCTCAACTAACTGCTCATATTTTATGTAAATATCATTAAACTCCCAAGGCATATCCACATTAAGGGGAGAGAAAAACTGCTACTTGTGCTACAGATAAAACTGTATATCCATTCATTGAATAGACTAGTAATATGGCATTATTTCAATTCAGACTTTCACTTTAACCTCAATTGCTTTACACTCATGAATTGATTTACGTCAATAAATGTATTGTCATTTAATTAACTTGAAATTTTACTTTAGACATCAGCAACACAAGTGAACCTAATCAAATATTATTGAATCATCTAGTCAACATACTCTGGGACAGCCTTTCAGAAAGTAAACATATCTCCGCCAAATTGACAAAATGCTGGTTTCATAGCTACAGTGAATTTTAAGTAAGAAATCTAGCCTTGCTTTTGCACAGAATAATATATTGCAAACCAACTCAAAAATTTTAGTTCCATTGTTATTCACCTGGCTGTCAATCATTGTCCACCATCTTCTGAAGACACATGATTAGAATCTTTCCACAAATGGGTAACAATAAAGCCTTCACAGATAATATAGCCAAAATACAGATGCCAAGTTAATTTTAAAATTTCATATTTGAAGTCAGAATAGCGCTAGTATTTTTATCCCCAAACTACTTATCTAGTAACATTTGCATCTGGAAGTAATAAAGACTTTCATGTATACTCAGAGGCACAAAGAGATGAAATCTCATTTATATCTTTAGCTACAAAGGCAGCTTCTGTACATTGTGGAAAGCATATTGCTATAAAGTTATTTTGTATTTCAATTAAAAGGTCCAAATGCAATTTTCCCTTAAGATAATGATACTGATATTATATGTCAGTCAAATAATAATCAGTAACATATTTTAATTGCTAACAATTATATTAACATTTCCAGACAATGAATTAGGCAAAAGAATCAAATTGTACAATACAATAAAAGAACTGGGAAAATATATTGTACAAAAAAATCAATTGTACAATACAATAAAAGAACTGTTTGTTAAAATAAGAGTAAGGAAGTTCTAATTTTGGCATTTTGTCTTGCTTCTGTGCTTTCATTTGCCTCAATTAGACTAATTATTCTGATTCTTTTGCTCATCTAAACTATTGTATGCAATGCTTTAACGCATCCACAACAACATCTATGTAATAGTAGCTGTGTTTGGGGGTCTGAATTTTTGTACAAACTTTGATAGCCATTCTCCTGATATAATTTGTATGTAATAATTTTTCTATAACCTCTAAATTTAGTCTAATTAATAAAGACTTGAAAATGACACAATGAAATTTCACCAAGCTGGGTGCGGTGGCGCATGCCTGTAATCGCAGCACTTAGAGAGGCTGAGACAGGAGAATCATGAGTTCAAAACAAGCCTCAGCAATGGCGAGGCGCTAAGCAACTCAGTGAGACTCTGTCTCTACATAAAACACAAAATAGGGCTGGGGATGTGGCTCAGTGGTCAAGTGCCCCTGAGTTCAATCTCCAGTACCAAAAAAAAGAAATTTCACCAAAACAGCAAATTCTCAAAAAATGATGTTTATATTCTTTGTAAATATCTTCCTTATTTCACCCAATGTACTCCATAAACACCTATGGAAAAAAATAAAAAAGGAGAAACACACACACACAATTTGTTTTATAGGTTTGTGAGTCTGGAACCGTATATTTGACCAAAACATAATGTTGATTACTTTGTGACTCAGGCCTTTGTAACTGTTCTCAATTTGCTCATATCCATATCTGTTTTAGACCAGGGGCCTCATGTATATATTTGAAGGTACCTAATCACTTTCCATATACATTCAGATAAAAGTAAGAAATGAGCTTAAGGGTCCCATACTTTACTCACTGTGCCTCTTGTTTTGACTAGATAAAACCTCTTAAAGGGTAGACTTCTTCAGCAGTTTGCAACTACATAGAGCTATGGTTTTTATCAAATTATCTCAGAAAAAATTAACAAAATGGAACTATCAAAATCCAAACTGAACTACCTTATTCTATGTGTTACTTAAACACCTATTTTTCATGTCAAATAATCTCAGGGGTACATTCAGAATGAGAGTTAGGAGGTAAATATAAGTGGGTCCTGGTAGTGAAAGCCTGTAATCCCAGTGACTCCAGAGACTAAAGCAAGAGGAGAGTATATTTGAGGCCAGTCTCAGCAACCTAACAAGACTCTGTATCAAAATTAAAAAAAAAAAAAAAAAAGGTCTTGGAATTTAGCTCATTCATAAAGAGCTCCTGTGTTTAGGCCCCAATAACAAAAAAAGAAAACAGAAAGAAAAAAGGAAATTTAGTTGAGTAGCATGAAATAACATCTACCCTAAATATGAATTCATTATACAGTGATTTTTTTTCTTATGACTCCAGCATGATAGAAAAATGAGACTGAAATATGTACTCATATTTGATAGCAGGTGATAAAGCATGTCATAAACCTATCAGTGGGGTCATAAGGAATATGCCTCAGAGCAAATGTGTTCAGAAAAAGAGAGTGTGCTACAAGTTTCTTTGGGAAATTCATTCCAGTCCTATTTTTTAAAAATGACAATTCTGGATGTGCAATACTAGAGAATTGGAGCCCATGAACTTCTCTCTTCTAATGTTTTATAAATATATAGTAAGTTGTAAACTATAATCACCCTACTGTGCCATAGAACACTGGAACTTATTCTTCCTATTTCCATGCTCATTATCCAACCTCTCTCTAGTAACCACTTTTATTTTCTCTTCTAGGAGATCAACATTTTTAGCATTTACATACAATGAGAATATGAGTATTCATTTTTCTGTATCTGGTTTCTTAACAATGCCCTCCAGTTCCATCCATTTTGCTACAAATGACAGAATTTCATTTTTTATGAATGGATAATATTCCATTGTGTATAAGTACCACATTTTCTTTATCCATTCATCCACTGGTGGACACCTCAGCTGATTCCTTACCTTAGCTATTGTGACCTGTGCTGTGATAAACACAAGCATGCAGGCATCTCTTTGGTATGCAGATTTCTTTTGGATATATACCTAAAAGGGGAACATATCCAAATTATATGGTAGTTCTATTTTTAGTTTTAAAATTTTAAGAGGTTATATTCTAAAATAGAATCATACTTCTGATGTAGAATAACACACGTCAACAAGCTTAATTTTTCTAATGGAAAAAAAAAAGGATACAAAAACACAAGGTACCAGTGATTACAGAAGGAATTTTTCTAAACTGAGCAGAAGCCAGCTCCACTTACAATAGAGCTTACAGATCTCAAAGTTCTAATCGTTGAGTTAGAGGCAAGTTGAAAAACAAGAAAACTACAAGGAAAAGCCCTCCATGTTACATGACTATGTCTGTAAGGAAGACCTTAATCCTAAGAAAGGGACTCAAGTTTAAATTAGGCATATGTGTTAATTTAATAAAATTAGACAAGTTCGAATCACATTGACTACTAACAGATGAGTCTGCGCTTTGTTAAGAAAATTATGAAGTTGGCTTAAAAAATTGTTGAAACTGCATAGTCTGTAGTTTATTCTGCTGTAAAATTAGTTGATTAGACTGATGACTCCCAAATACTTTTCTAGAGCTGAGATTATACTCAAATTACCTTCTTTAAATATTTCAATTTTTATATCTCTTTTTGAAATTTTAAGTTAGTGATTGTGTTTATTCTTTCTGATTTTACACATTTTATAATATGTATCTCTAAAAGTATATTTGAGTTAAGAAAAAAAGTCTTATAACTGCAAACCAGTTGTTCAGATTTTGAAGGCACCATCATTATCTACAGTTACAGGTAAATTATATACAATAAAAAAGACCTATTAACTGACTTAAAATTCAAATCTATAAAGGGAGAATAAATGTCACAGACAGGAAAAGCATCCATAATAACAGAGGGAGTGAAGACTCAAGGATTAGATAAAGAAAAAGAAGGAATAGCTACATAATTTGCAAAATCCAGTGCAAAATGAAATATGAGGTCCCTTGTTCAAAAACCAAGAGTAAAATTCAATTGAAGTCATCTTTCTTTAAAAATGTACTAAGGCTAATGGTAGCATCAATATAAGAACAAATCATATGTATGACTGCATGTATGTTGTGATACTATATCACTTAGAGAAATGAAATCTTCCATCTGTGTACAATGAATCAAATTGCTCTCTGATATCATGTAAACCTACATAGAACAAATAAATAAATTTTTAAAAAGAACAAATCATAAATATATATTTCTTCTTGTTATCATAAATTTATGCAAATTACAAATAATAGCACTTTACCCAATATGGTATCTTGATGGTACAGAAGGTTCCTTTTTACATTTCTATAAATTCATTTTATTAAGTCATCAGAATATGTTTAGCAATTTTATTTTCAATCAACAAAATTGCAAGTGACATCAGTTGCTCTTGGCAAATGCAAGATTGCAAATAATTGTTTTGTAATTTTTGCTTTCAAAAAGATTCTGCAGATACAACTGTTATTGGAACTATTCAGAGCATTTTATAGGATGTGAAAAACTAGGTTAAGTTTCTTATGAATTACATAAATGTTGATATGTCTAGAAATGATGTCTCTCGGCCATATTTCTATAAAAATATTTGATTCTTAATACAAATTTTATATATAAGTGTATACCCATTTTCATATCTTCTCTGACATTTTTTGTGACTCATGGAGGCTATACAAGGAAACAAAAGTGATTTCACAATTTATATAGAATTTAAAACATTTTATGCGTTTCATCAATATATTTTCCGAAAAAGTAAAAAAGAAAATCAAAGTCATTCTACTTTATATTTGGTTTGGTTGAAGCATCATCTAAAAATAGTGTTCTTTTTGTAATGATCTGTAATGATCTGAAATGTGATGATCTATCAATTGAATTTCTACTTGTAAGCTTGTGGATATTTGCCTTACAATGTTGCAACACTTCTTTTTTTTACAGAACAGATTCTAAACTCTGAGGAATTCTAATGACTCTGATTTTTTTTTGCAGTGTACCATGTGTTTGTTTATATTTTGCAAAAATTTACTGAAAAGTTTATTGCTTAAGCCCTGGCAAATCTTACCATCCTGGAAGCCATAATTGACATTTGTGGTTGCCACTGGAATAGGGCTCGAGATCCAGGCTGATGGCAAACCACAGTGCTCAGTTTCCAGCCTCACCCTCACCCCAGGCTGGTATCAGCACCACAGCTGCCATCAACACCTCGACAGCCTACTCCTGTTTCTGCTGGTGCCGCCCCATTGCTGCTACCATCCTGGGTCCAGGCACTGGCCAGCCACCCCCACTTAGAGCCCAATACTGTCCTCCACCCTTCCACTCCCGACTTTCTAGAAATATCCATGCACCAAATGGCCAGGCCAAGTTGCTCACTGGCCAAAACTGATGCATCCTATGCTGCTACTTCTGCCCATTCACATGCTCCACCATCACATCAGACTTCCCTTTGAACCCAAGTTCAAAGACAAAATGGAATTTCAAAACTTAGAGAGAACATTAAACCTATCGAGGGAAGGGGAGGGGAGAAGTGAGAGGGGCTCTGCAGAAAGTAGATCACTGTACTACTGTATCAGTCACACATCCAGGAAGCTGATACTGAGAGAAGAAAGAGAAGAGGTGAAAGAGGAGTCTGTGACAATATACTAATGTAATTGCATTTTTAGCAAACATTCCAATTAGTGCTTATATTCAAAGTCTACACAGTGTAAGTTTACACATGTATACTTATGATGCTACCATTATTCAAAATAGTCTTCAGAATTTTTCTTCAAAGTCACTTTATGAGACATAGGAAATCTATATTTTCCTTAACATCATTATTTTAATACGATGAAATACAAGTATAAAACATTGTATAAGTATACTTTTAACTATATAAAGATACAATAATTAACAGAGTCTGTATCACCTAGTACTACCACTGGCTTTTACAGGAATTTTTAACTATTCATATGTGACTTTATCATGAATAACAAAGTTCACACCATTTCCAACCATTGCAGATTTACATATATCTTAATATGCCTATTCAAGATGCTTTGAAGAAATGTTAATAAATATAAATCACAGATGTAAGAGTGATCTGGCTGCAATATCTGTCACCCCATTTATAGCCAGGGTAAATTCAACCAGGCAGGTGTCCCCTTCCTCCCTCAGGACTCCATGAGCATCCCTCTAGAAGCTGCACTTCTGTTTAATTTCTTTGGTCTGTCTGATTGCTCTAGCTAGAGTTTCAAGGACTATGTTGAATAGAAGTAGTGGAAGAGGACATCCCTGTCTTGTTCCAGTTTTTAGAGGAAATGCAGAAGCTTCATCTCAATAGAAGAAGAAGACATTCCCTGACAGAAGGACCATTCTTGGGTCAAAGATAGATGAGTAACAGTGCTTCCCTGCTAGAATCTCCAAACAAACGCTCAAGAAATGTGAACTCACCTTATAGCTAAGAGTTTTAAATGAGCAATATTATTGCATTACCTAAATCCTCCATTATATTGGCTCTGCACTTATTTAAGGTTAGAAATGTTGTCTCAATTGTCCTCTTTGGTGTACTAAGGCAGATTACCATTTCCTGAAAAGTCCAAATGTCATAATCTATTCTTTTCAAGGTATTGTGTTCATTTTCCTAAGCAATAATGGTTCCATGAATCAATTATTTATAGAATTACGTTGAGATTGCTCTTATCTTCAAACAAATGATGATAACCAAAAAATAGGATCAAAATGAAGTTCTTTATAACCCAAAGGTTGTGGAGATAAGGTGGGGTGAGCTATAGTGATAAATAGAAACATTGTGGCTCAGTGATAAAGTGCTTGCCTGGTATGTGTGAGGCACAGGGTTCGAAATTCAGCCTCACGTAAAAACAAATGAATAAAATAAAGGTATTATGTCCATCTATAACTAAATAATATATTTTTTAAAAAAAGAAAGGCTGGAGGGAAGCACGTCTGCCACTACTCCTTACTGTTCTGGAAGGGGAGTTAGAAGAAAACTGAAATTAATTATGAGTTGAAATATTATTAGAATTGACTTTTGAATAACTGAAATTGATTAGAGTTAAAGAACTGAATCAAATATACTAAAACCAGCTATTCAGCAGTAAAGATATTTGATATTTGATATTTGATATGGCAGAATGGGAATTTTCATTGGAAACATAAAATTCTTCCATGTCTATACATCAGTGAGTTCACACACACACACACACACACACACACACACACACACAATTATATTTTAAAATATATATTTTCTTGTCTTTATGTCTTTGTCTCTAGTGTTCCCATTGCCCGGAAGACTACTCCCACCTACTCTATTTCTGAAAATTCCCAATTACCCTATTACCCTTAAAACCCAACTCAGATGCCATATTATTCTGTGAAGTCTTTTCCAATTTAAACAAATTCTCTTCTTTTTCTTGGATAGAATTTTGTAAGCATCTGTTAGTGATTGTTTGTTTCTCTCCCTAAATAGTCAATTTCTTGACAGAAGATGCATTGTTCATTATAGTACCCACAGTGGAAGATGTAGTGTATAGTAGATATTTAAATAATTAGTTAATTCAATGTAGTTTATGATGCTATTTTCAAGAAAACTACAATTTATTTTTAAGAAAACTACAATACTACAAGTGCCATTGTAGTATTTAACAATAGCACTCTTGATTGGGTATATAGTACCCAAAACACCTATTTTGAAGGAAATATCTATTTAGTTTCTGGAATGGAGTTGGAATCTGACATATTAGGTCAGTTCTTTTATCTAACTGTTGTACTTGACCAAGCAACTTTCCCTCCCAATATCTATTTTCTCATTTCTAAAATAAAAGTAGTAAAAATTAATTTTCATGATTCTTAGGAAGATTAATGATACTTACACTGTATCTAGAGGATATTAAATAAATATAACTTTCTCCACACACTACTGTCTTCTTAAAATATCACCTTCATTATCTTGTAGTTATTCTTAAGTGTGATGCACATAAATGACAAATAGTGAAAAATATCTAGCATTATACTTGGAGTACAGTAGGTTCTTAATACCTGGAATTCCCTAGCTCCCTCTTTTCCTTCTTGCAGGTTACTACAGCACTTCCTTTAGTTTTAAAGTAACGATCAATAGTAAGAAAAATGAGGAGTAGCGAGAGCTGGGGGACAGATGAAGGGAAATTGGGGGGAAAGCCCAACAATTGCCATTCAACTGTTATAAAATAAATGCCAAGCATTCTGCGGGGTGCTCTGCATACACTGTGTCTTTTAATCCACAAAACAATCAGACCAAGCCAACCAGAGCTGGGTTCAAATTTTTGGCTCAACTTGAACATTGTGTAATAGTGGGAAAATTACTTAGTGGCTTTGTCTTTAGATCCGACTTTGCCATCACAAAAAAACTCAGCAAACATCACAAGATAACTCACCAATTTTTGGACTATTTTGAGGATTACGTTCTCACATGTAGACAGGTTCTACTCTGGAGCATGACCTCAGTGCACAGTGGCTGTTGCAGTTATTAAAATCTCACACAATCAAATACATGGTCAGCAGCGAAGCTAGGCAGAGTTCTAAAGTCATCCTTTTAGGCTTCTCAAGACCTAGTTAATTAATCACACATTAACCTAGTTACTGCTGTATAATTTTCATATGTAATTGAGGTTAAGTATCTTAAAATAAGAAGTTTATCCTAGATCATATATTATCACTTAATTTCACAATCAGGAAACAGGAACCTCGGTTGTACAACCCAATGAAACTAAGTACTTCCAACAATCCAAGTGCTTGGCAGCAGGTTCATTCCTAGAAAAGACTGCACTTTGCCAACACCTTGAATTTGGCCTTGTGAAATTCAGAGCAAAGAACAAGCTGAACCACTCTGCACCTGGACTTCTGACCTACAGAACTGTGAGATAATGAATAGGTGTTGTTTGAAGCTACTAAATTTGTAGCAACTTGTCAAGGCAGCAATAGCAAATGAATACACCCACTCTGGAGAAGATTCAAAAGATTACTGAAAAGAGGATGCATCTGAATCCACTGAAAGAGTCAGGAGCAATCTTTAATTCCCATTGTACCTGCCATCCATATGTAGTTTTGTTTTCAGAATGATGTACAAATTCCCCTTTCTGTGAAACTAATAACAATGAAGTCTCAAAAGATAATCACATATTATCATTCTTTCTTTATCACCAGAGTCTACTAGTAAAGCAAAAGAAATATAATCTCTATATATGTTTACTGTTATATTTGATTTTCAGTTTGATTTATTATTTCAGGATATGAATCTTTTAACATCCCCAGGTTTTCAGAAAACAAAAAGGATTTTTACAACTATAGTTGATGGACATTTTCAGTCACATTATTAGGAAGCAGACTTTGGTATCTGCAAACAACAGCCACATTCATTCCTATGTGTGCTGAACAGGAAAAATTAACACAAATGTTCCTGACAGCTGAGACCGAGCTATTAAAAACTGTGGGAACACTCTCAGCAGAGACACTACCAAAATAGAATGCAATCTTTAATTGAAGAATGACAACTTGTAAGAAGCCTCTTTGTTTCCCACCCACCCCCTTGCAGTGGCCCAATTTTTATTTTATATTTTATATATGTAGCAATTTTTTACCTCTTCCTGATCAATATTGATTTTAAATAAATATTATGCAGGATTTGTTGATAGTTTGCTTGAAGAAAAATCTTTTAATGATGTTCTAATTTGCCAAGCTTTAAAAATGCTTTTTTACTATATCTCCTAAATTCTTAAAATGCTCAGCCCAAGAAACTGGAGATGCCCCATGTCTGACCTAAACTGACAATCCCAGAGGCAGTTCTTACATAACTAGTGTAGGGCTGGGCATGGTGGCACATGCCTATAATCCTAGCACCTTGGGAGGCTGAGGCTGGAGGATCGTGAGTTCAAAGCCAGCCTCAGCCACTTAGTGAGGCCCTAAGCAATTCGGTGAGACTCTGTGTTTAAATAAAATACAAAAAAAAGGGGCTGGGATGTAGCTCGGTGCTTAAGTGCCCCTGGGTTCTAGTTCTCATTAATTCATCAACTCAACAACTGATTATTGAATAACTACTGTAGTTTAGGAACTGTTAGGTGCTGGGATACAGTCCTTTCACAATTGTCAAGAAATCTATCAAAATTATGTGAAGTCAAGATGCAAACCATGGGAGGAGGAAAGGTTGACTCTAATTAAGAGACAATCAGAACAGAGATTAAGCCAGGTGCGGTGGCTCAAGCCTTTAATCCCAGCACTTAGGGAGGCTGAGACAGGAGAATTGTGAGTTCAAAGCCAGCCTCAGCAACGGTGAGGCGCTAAGCACCTCAGTGAGACCCTGTCTCTACATAAAACACAAAATAGGTCTGGGGATGTGGCTCAGTGGTTGAGTGCCCCTGAGTTCAATCCCCAGTACCAAAAAAATAAGAAGAAGAACAGAGATTAATTCCAAAGAGCTGGATGAAGACACAAAAACCTGGGGGAACTGAGAGATTCTAATACATGATTCAAGAAGCTCAACGAGGATTCTACCACTGAAAATCCCCAGAGATCCCAGAATTTCTCCCCAAGGATAGATTACAAAGTACCTCTGACTTTTCTCATAGGTGGAGAGGGGGATATTATTGGCACTAAAAATGTACATATACATACAATTCATCCTAAGGAAGAACCATGTACAAATGAAGAGAAACTATTCC